>JAVSCE010015484.1:0-61897 GCA_032199065.1 Smutsia gigantea
CAAAAATTATCTTTTGCTTCTCTTTCCCATGCAACTGACCCTTTGGTTTTCAAAACCAGTAGCTATGTTGTTCTTACACTGATATATTTTCTTCCTGATTAGAAATAGGCTCTTGGTAATGGGATGAAGGATTAAAAGGTAGACAAAATAAACAGGGAAAACACTGAAATTTTCTCTGGGTAAAAATTATGTAAGAAAATAGACTGAACCAAAGCCTTCATTCCAGCCAGCCGAGACTGCTGGGCACCACCACCATGTGGAAGCTCTGCCTGGGTCTGGGCTCCTTCTCTCTCTCACCCACAGGGAGCATGAGGGAGCGGCCCCTCTCTAGACAGTCTGGGGGAGCCCAGCGCTGGTTCAGGGACAGAGTGCTAATGAGGTGGGGAGGTGATCTTCTGACATCTGATGCCCAGGTGCCCGGAAGAACGATGAGTGACCACCACACGGGACCCTCACCCGTGGGTGGGGGCCGGCTCCCTACAGGTCTGTGCAGCTCCTCCCAGGCCAGCGCAGAGTGTGGTCGTGCGTCTTTTCTGTCCTACACTGGGGTCCTGCTGGTGAAGCTGGGCTGAGCCCAACGCCTGCAGGTGGAAACCCAGACCTTATGCCCTTCTTTGTGAGTTAAGTCGTGGGATGACTCTTCCGTCTTCCAGCAGCACCTTGGTTACAAAGTGAAGAAGGCAGGAGCAGGGAGGGGAGTGAGGAGGGCTCAGAACCAAGACCCCTCCTCAGACACCCCAAGCAGCTGGAGATCTGTTTACCCGTGCGAAGGTGATACCTGGGGAACTCTACAAGAGACGAGACCTACTTCCAGGGACACCAGCCTACAGCTTGATCTCCTTGGGTGGAAAGAGATCATTAATGACACACGACAGGTGCAGACCAGCAGCCAAGTTGGGAAGACCACAGAAGCGAGAGGACAGAGGTGGTGTGCCATGCTTGTTACCATAGTAACTCCAATGGCAGAGAAAACTTCTAGTTCCCATGATGTTCCAGTGGTGATTGTCAATGGAGAGAGACGTCTGGCATGTGTTGGCCGCAACAGGTTCCACTGAGATGACATAAGACAATGGCTGTGATTTCAGTTCTTTAGATTTTAACATCCTTATTCCTTGGCTGTTAAAAACAAAGTATCACAAGACTTCCAGGAAGATGGCGACGTGAGCAGGGCAGGAGAGATCTCCTCCCAACACTATATTTATCTACGAAAATACAGCAAATACAACTATTCCTAAAAGAGAGACCAGAACACACAGGAAAGCGCACAGCCTGCAGCTACACCAGAGAGGACTCGGCACCCCAAGAGGCGGGTAAGATACGGAGCCGCGACCCAGCGGGACCCAAGCACTCCCCCACCCCAGCGCACCAGCGGGAGGAGAGGATCAGGGCCGGGAGGGAGTGGAGGTACAACCCATGAAATAACCAGCCCCGGTGATCTGTGCAGGGAGCGCTAACACACATCGCACGGTGCAGCGGAGATTGGAGAGACAGAGGGACAGGATCTGAGCAGGGAACGTGCCAGGGTGCTTGCAGCCGGCTCCCGGAAGGAAAAAAAAAAAAGAAAACCGCACGCTTTCTTCAGCGGTCTTAAACAGACAGGTGCCGAGCGGAGGAGCCGGATCACCTTGGCACACTCAGCCCAGCGGGCTGGGAGTCATGGGGAGTTTTGGACCCCTTAGCTGGTGACTGGGAAAGCCTGGCCTCACTTAGACTTCTCACTGAGATCAACAGCCTCCCATTCATTCCCACCCCAGCCAGAGCTATAAAGGGCCCTGCGGAGTGGCGCGGCCTCGGCTGCAGAATAGTGGGGCAACAGCGCCACCTACAGCATCCCCACAGAATAAGAAACAGAAAAACTAAATAGACCAATCACCAGCAACGAAATTGAATCGGTAATCAAAAAACTACCCAAGAAGAAAACCCCCAGACCTGATGGATTCACCTCTGAATCCTACCAGACATACAGAGAAGAAATAACACCCATTCTCCTTAACGTTTTCCAAAAAATAGAAGAGGAGGGAATACTTCCAAACTCATTCTATGAAGCCAGCATCACTCTAATACCAAAACCTGGCAAAGACTTCACCAAAAAAGAAAATTACAGACCAATATCCCTGATGAATGTAGATGCAAAAATACTCAACAAAATATTAGCAAACCAGATTCAAAAATACATCAAGAGGATCATACACCGTGATCAAGTGGGATTCATCCCAGGGATGCAAGGAAGGCACAACATTCAAAAATCCATCAACATCATCAACCATATCAACAAAAAGAAGAACAAAAACAACATGATCATCTCCATAGATGCTGAAAAAGCATTTGACAAAATTCAGCATCCATTCATGATTAAAACTCTCAACAAAATGGGTGTAGACGGCAAGTACCTCAACATCATAAAGGCTATATATGACAAACCCACAGCTAACATCATACTTAATGACGAGAAGCTGAAAGCTTTTCATCTAAGATCGGGAACAAGACAGGGATGCCCACTCTCTCCACTGTTATTCAACATAGTACTGGAGGTCCTAGCCACGGCAATCAGACAAAACAAAGACATACAAGGCATCCAGATTGGTGAAGAAGAAGTCAAATTGTCACTATTTGCAGATGACATGATACTGTACATAAAAAACCCTAAAGACTCCACTCCAAAACTACTAGAATTAATATCTGAATTCAGCAAAGTTGCAGGATACAAAATTAACACACAGAAATCTGTTGCTTTCCTATTCACTAATGATGAACTAACAGAAAGAGAAATCAGAAAAACAATTCCATTCACAATTGCATCAAAAAGAATAAAATACCTAGGAATAAACCTAACGAAGGAAGTGAAAGACCTGTACTCTGAAAACTACAAGACACTCCTAAGAGAAATTAAAGAGGACACTAACAAATGGAAATGCATCCCATGCTCTTGGCTAGGAAGAATAAATATTGTCAAAATAGCTATACTACCTAAAGCAATCTACAGATTCAATGCAATCCCTATCAAACTACCAACAGCTTTCTTCAATGAACTGGAACAAATAATTCTAAAATTCATATGGAACCACAAAAGACCCCGAATAGCCAAAGCAATCCTGAGAAGGAGGAATAAAGCAGGGGGAATTACGCTCCCTGACTCCAAGCTCTACTACAAAGCCACAGTA
This sequence comes from Smutsia gigantea, assembly GCA_032199065.1. Lineage (NCBI taxonomy): Eukaryota > Metazoa > Chordata > Mammalia > Pholidota > Manidae > Smutsia > Smutsia gigantea. Next base: position 3,162 of record JAVSCE010015484.1, read on the forward strand.
ATCAAGACAATTTGGTATTGGCACAAAAACAAACTCACAGACCAGTGGAACAGAATAGAGAATCCAAACATTAACCCAAACATATACAGTCAATTAATATTTGATAAAGGAGCCTTGGATATACAATGGGGAGATGACAGCCTCTTCAGCAGCTGGTGTTGGAAAAACTGGACAGCTGCATGTAAGAGAATGAAACTGGACTACTTACTGTCTAGCCCCATACACAAAGATAAACTCAAGGTGGATCAAAGACCTGAATGTAAGTCATGAAACCATAAAACTCTTAGAAAAAAACATAGGCAAAAATCTCTTGGACATAAACATGAGCAACTTCTTCATGAACATATCTCCCCGGGCAAGGGAAACAAAAGCAAAAATGAACAAGTGGGACTATATCAAGCTGAAAAGCTTCTGTACAGCAAAGGACACCATCAGTAGAACAAAAAGACATCCTACAGTATGGGAGAATATATTCATAAAAAACGTATCTGATAAAGGGTTGACATCCAAAATATATAAAGAACTCATGCACCTTAACAAACAGAAAGCAAATAATCCAATTAAGAAATGGGCAGAGGACATGAATAGACACTCTCCAAAGAAGAAATTCAGATGGCCAACAGGCACATGAAAAGATGCTCCACATCGCTAATCATCAGAGAAATGCAGATTAAAACCACAATGAGATATCACCTCACACCAGTGAGGATGTCCAACATCCAGAACACAAACAATAACAAATGTTGGCAAGGATGTGGAGAAAAGGGAACCCTCCTACACTGCTGGTGGGACTGCAAATTAGTTCAACCATTGTGGAAAGCAGTATGGAGGTTCCTCAAAAAACTCAAAATAGAAATACCATTTGACCCAGGAATTCCACTCCTAGGAATTTACCCTAAGAATGCAGCAGCCCAATTTGAAAAAGACAGATGCACCCCTATGTTTATCACAGCACTATTTACAATAGCCAAGAAATGGAAGTAACCTAAGTGTCCATCCAGTAGATGAATGGATAAAGAAGATGTGGTACATATACACAATGGAATATTATTCAGCCATAAGAAGAAAACAAATGCTACCATTTGCAACAACATGGATGGAGCTAGAGGGTATTATGCTCAGTGAAATAAGCCAAGCCGAAAAAGACAAGTATCAAATGATTTCACTCATATGTGGAGTATAAGAACAAAGAAAAAATACTGAAGGAACAAAACAGCAGCAGACTCACAGAACCCAAGAACGGACTAATAGTTACCAAAGGGAAAGGGACTGGGGAAAATGGGCGGGAAGGGAGGGATAAGAGGGAAAAAGGGGCATTACGATTAGCAGATGTAATGTTGGGGGGGCACGGGGAGGGCTGTACAACTCAGAGAAGACAAGTAGTGATTCTATAGCATCTCACTACGCTGATGGACAGTGACTGTAATGGGGTTGGTGGGGGGGACCTGATGAAGGGGTAGTTTAGTAACCATAATATTGCACATGTAATTGTAGATTAATGATACCAAAATAAATTATATATATAAAAAAAACAAAACAAAGTGTCATGGGTCGCATTCTGGTGACTCTGTGTTTTCTGGGTCTATACAGTTATAGGAGCTCGAAGACTGCCTAGAATATCTCTTCTCATTGTATTAGAAGAAAAGATTCTACTCAACTGGAAAAAGTACCCAAGACCCACTGCTATTTCATTTGCTAATAAGTTATCAATATGTATAACTTCCAACTATACCAGAATTCACTTCCCAAGAACACTGCTTACTACAGGAAACCCCCAATCACAGACAGGTTGTATAAATCTGCAACCCAGACCACATTTCCCACCGAAACAATGTGATCAATGATTACATTACCACCTAAGCTACAGCACATCTTGGGAAAAGGGGTGCAGGACGACAGTGCACAGAGAATTTATGTGTGCCTGGCCCACCCACAGAAGGGGCCCATACCAAGGACCAGGCATTAAAAGTGTCCCTGATAAGCACCCACACTGGATCTGGCAATTGTTAACCACTACCGATAACATGCAGCCAATCCCTAATAAATGATGGTGACCTCAGATCGCTAGTACACCCAGCACCTGCCAGAACCCAACATAAATCTCTCTAGAGGAAGTACAATAGCCTCATATTACTACTAACACATTATGAAAATGCAATGTCCAGCACATGAAAATAACCAGGCATACAAGGAAACAAGACAACCTTAATGAAAATTGACAGAGACTAAAAGAAAACAACCTGTAGGAGTTATAAAACACAGACTTCAGAACTGCTATGCTCACCATGTTCAAAAAGATAAAAGACAAGATTGAGAGTTTCGTTAGAGACAAGGTAACCATGGAAAAGGGCAGATCAGAAAAAATAGCCAGAAAGAAATACCTGAACCCAATGGGTAGGTTTGAGAATAGATTACACCCAATAGATGAGAAAGTTAGTAAACTGGAAGATGGGTCAAAAGAGAATATTCAGAAAAAAAGACAGGCACAGAATCTATCTTCATGAAGCAGAATTCAGCTCTATTTCTTTTTTTAATTCCTTATTACTTGATCAGTAAACATAAAGATCATATTTTCTGGACATTCAGTGGTCAAGTCCACTGGCCTACCCAGCTGTACTTGGCTATTGGCAGACACTCTTAGTTACAACAGCTTTGTAATAAGCCTTGCACCCAGCAGAGCAGGTCCTCCCATCTCACTCTTCTTCAAGAGTGCCCTGGCTCTTCTTGGCTAATTTTATTTACATATAAAATATACAGGTAAACAACATATAAATTTTAGAGTCAGCTTGTCCATTTTTTCAATTTCCCCTAAAAATCTTCTGGGTTTTGATTAGTATTGCACTAAATCTATACAATAGTCTGAGGAGAAATACCGTATTTATAATACTGAGTCTTATAATCCATGAACATGGTTAATTCCTCCCATTATTTAAGTCTTCTTGAATTTCTCACTACATTTTATAGTTTCCTGCCCGTCTTGTATTAAATTTATTTCTAGTTATCGACATTTTTATGTTATTGAAAATAATATATTTCATTTCACTTCCTTTTTAGTGCTGGTACACAGAAACACATCTGATTTTGTATATTACCCAAGTATCCAGCAATCCTGCTGAACTCATTATTTTAATCACTTATTTGCACATTCATTTGGATTTCCTTTGTATGTAACCATATATATCATCTGTGAATAACAGCAGTGTTATTTTTATGTATTATATGATTTATAATAATAGCAGTGTTGTTTATACCTAATTTTTTTCTTGTCTTCATGCATTGGTTAACACTTCCAGTACAATGATGCAAACTGGCATCTAAAACAAAGTCTGGCAAACCGTTACTAAATGAATATTGAATGACTAAATAACATTTTCACAAGCTGCAAGGAGCGAGCCAACCAATTACCAGCAACTAGTGTTAGCACAAGCCTCTGATCAAAGTTAGCTCTCAGACTTCATGACAGGAGATCCTGACCCTGCTTGTGAACAAATGAACAGGGGCTGCACAGTGTCTGAGGCGGGAAACCACTTTATCACAAAATAAAAATGGGGAGAGATAAAAAACATTTGAAAGAAAGGAACCAAACCTATGTTATTTGTTGTTAATATGACAGCGCCCCCAGAGAAATTGATTGAGAAATTATTTTAATGAGAGAGCTTGAGAAGGTAGCTTGAGAAGGTAGACAGAAGGAGAAATTCACTACGTTTCAACGCCCAGCAAAAGCCAGTTAGAAAATGTAATTGAAAATAACAATAGAGTCCTTAACCACTGCAACAAAACCCATAAAATCTCTAGAAATGAGCCTAAAATGAAAACTGCACATGGAGAACATTACTCATTTCACTCCAGCACATAAAAGATGCCATTAAGAAATGAAGAGATATACCATGATTCTCAACAGAAAAACAACTTTGTGAAGATATCACTCTGTCCCAAAGTGTATTAGTTTCTTGGAGATGCTGTAACAAATTACAACAAACTGGGTGGCCTGACACAACACAAAATTATCCTCTCACAGCTGGGGAGGCCAGAAGTCTGAAATCAGGGTGTTGGCTTGGCAGGACTGCTTCCTTCCGGTTCTGAGGGAGATTTTGGTGGTGGACAGCATCCTCAGTCTTCCTTGGTTTGGGGCTACACCATCCAATCTCCCTCTGCCTTCAGAGGTCCTTCTCTGTGTCTCGTCCTGTCCCATCCTGTCCTGTCCCATCCCCTCTCCTTCTCAGGACTTGTCATTGAAGTTAGGCCCCATCCTAATTCAACATAATCTCACCATGAGAACTTTAGCTTAACTCTATTTGCAAAGACCCTTTTTCTAAAGAAGGTCACATCTACGGGTTCCCGGTAGATTATCTTTCAGGGGAGGTACTATTCAACCCATACACAGAGTCGTCCATAAACACAATGAGATGCTCACAAGAACCCCCCCAAGATTTTTTTTAATTTCAAGAGAGTTTTTCCCAAGGTATTTATTAAGCTCACACAGTAGAGAAAAATCCACAAGAATAGTCCAAGAAAATGATGAACAAAAACAGGCTTTCCGAACGTGCTGTAACGTACCAGTAATTAGAGCGGTGGGGTGGTGCGGGCAGCACCAAAGAGCCACAGGGGCCAGTGGGCAACGGCCCCTCTTTCGTGGCCGTGGGAGTGCAGTTTCTGACAAAGACGGCATCTCGGGGACAGGGACAGGAACTCTCCAAGTAAAAGGTATTGAGACACTGGGAAAACCACACTTGTGCCCCAAACGGACTCGGTTAATTAAAGAGCCAGGTGCACTTTGATAGAAGTGAGACTGATAGAGAGTGAGACTAAAAATTATTACAGTAAAACACGGGACACTTCTAGAACCTTGAAATTCGAAATGCTAAATAAAGCCCAAACCAGAAACCACCTGGAAAACGACAGACAGACCAGGAATTGCCAGGCAAAAGAAGATGGGCGAATGGCCAATAAAGAAGCTATCAGAGAAAGGTGAAAATCACAATGGGCTATTTTTTACCCATCAGATTGGCAAACATTTCAGACACGGATAACATCAAGCCTGGGGAAGACTGCAGAGTAACAAGCTTCTGAACCCAAACTGGTGGCAAGAATGTCAAGTAGAGATGTGTTTTTAGGAGGCAACTTGGTAATTTGATAGAAACATAAACATCCCATAGGCTTAGACACAGCGAATCCACTGGGACGCATTTATCTTCAAGAAGCGGTGGCACACGCCCCACACGGCCTTCAGGATGGTCAGTACTTGTTCTAACAGCAATACTCGGGGCGAAGCCAGACGGCCCTCGACCCCCGCCCACAGGGACCTCCACGGCTGCGTGGAGGCGGCCTCCCCCCGGGCCCTGGTCCACGCCGGCCCACGCCCCCCAGCACCCTCTGCTTCCACCTGTCAGACCCCCGCGGTCTGAGGCAGCCCCTGGCCGAAGCGCCGTCCCTCCGCCCCTCCGCACGCCGGGCCCCGGAGGCGGTCTCCCGGGTGCAGAAGCAGCCGGCGCCCGGGGCGCAGAGCGGCCGGCTGGAGACGCCCCTTCGTGCGGCGGCCGCGCCCCCCCCCCCCGCCAGGCTCGGATCGCCTTGTCTGCGGCGGCCACCATGGCAACGGGCTGCCCCGCGGGCAGGCGGGCTGTTGATGAGTAACCTCGGGGACAATGACAGCCGCGCAGCGCGCATTCAGAGGGCGGGCGGGCTGAAAGGGGCTGCGCACAAAGGCCACTGGCAAATGACGCGGGCTCCGCTTCCAAAGGGGCGTAAATGACGCCGTGACTTGTCAAAGGCACAGAGGCCCGCCGGGCCCACACCTGTGCTTTTTGACAGGTGGGGGGATTTACAACAAAGACTCTGGGGCCCTCGGCCCCATGTCACTTTCCCTGAAATGCACTTTATAACCATTATCCGGTCTATACTCGGGGCGACTTGTTGGGCTTTCACGCGCAGACTGAAACTCGGCAACGTTTCCCCACGCCTGGTGGGAACGCATGGAAATGGGCCCCGGAGCAGAGCCTCCTTGTTCCACAGAGAGGCAGCCACAAAGCCCAGAATAACCACCATTTGTCACATAGCAGGGCGGCCCTGTGTGCACCTGGGGCGGGCCAGTGGTCAGAGCAGAGAATCAGTCTGTTCACATCACACGTACTTACCAACACAGTTTTAAGACCCCCAACAACAGCAGAACTAAAATGTCATTTTAAAAATCAAATACCACCCTTCGATATATGGACATCTCCAGTGAGCTATAACTGAACACACCCACACCTTGTTAACTCAGAGAGTGACTGCCCCAAAAGAATTCCTCAGTATTTGTAAATCAGATTTTTAATTCTGGAATACTCATGAGCTTCTTTCACTCAAGGGAAAAGAGGGACAGATCACATGATCTTCATTATTCTAGGAAGTACCCGTAAGGTCATGTGAGGTCAGGGGTCTCCATAATTCACCTCTATCTTGAGGAGCACGGTACGTTCATTATATTTTTTTATCAGCTACTCAGAAAAATCACTCTGCAGAAAACAGCGTATTTTACTGGGAAATCAGCTCCTGAAATCACTATTGAGCAGGGCGACTCGTCCGGAGCCCTGACAGCATGGTCACACTTTCCTAAGTGCTTTGCAACCACCGGTGAAAAAGGAACCAGGGCTGGTTTATCACGACACACCCAAGGTCACCAGGTAAGTGACATCCGAACCCCATGAACACATGTCCACATTCTCCTGCCTCTCTCTTCTTCCCCTTAACTGTAAATATCAAACAACTCAGGCCAGAATCAGGAGCAAGCTGTTCCGAAAGACTGCACACTCCACGAGAGACTGTAGAAGGAGGGCTGACTGTAAAACCCTCCTCCTGAAGAGTAGGTGCCTCCCCAGACGCCATGGGAACTGCAGCCCAGGGCACTTGGGCAGCATGGACTCTGCCTGGACACAGTCACTCCAGAGGCAACTCCAGGACACTCCCCCATCGCTGTCCCCACCCACCCCAGACACTTTGTTACTGGAGACGCTCTTCCCCAGGGACATGACTGGCTTTAGATGTAAGAGCCTCAGCGAGCAATACCACAGGGACTTCCAGCCCTCCCAGGGACAGGACCTAAGAATCTAGTTGGCTCTGAGCCTGCACCCCTGGAAATGGAGCCCTGCACCCAGGAATCCAACCAGCAGTGTTCAAGCCACTATTAAAGGCTTTTTGCTGTCGAACTCCAGCCAGGAGGCCAGCTGCAGCCTGCGCTAGAAGATGCCACATCTGCTTCCAAAGACTCTACCCGGCAGCTGAGAGAGCACAGTGGGAGTAGTAGCTCACCTTCGGTCTGCTTCCTTAATGGCTGTCTGTCTGGGTGGGGAGTCGGCCTGAGGCTCCCTTCCCCCCATCACTCCCTGTGGTGGGGCCACCCGTGGTCACAGCCAGAGAGAACTGGATGACAATGAATTCAACCAGCCGTGGTCAGTGCCCAACAAAGAGCAACCAAGAGGTAGAGGCTAGGCAAGGTGCTGATCACTGGACCTCATACCTTTGTTTGACCCTCAAACAACCCCCTGAGGTGGGCATACTGTCCCTATATTAAAGAACAGAAACTGGGGCTCAAAGAAGTTGAGCATTGTCCCAGGCACACAGAAGCCGTAAATGAAAACAACTGAGTTTCCACCACAAAAATATTTAAGACTTACACCACTGAGTTAAAAAATGCATAAAGATACACCATAAATAAAGAGTAAATATAAATCAATATGTATTTATATATTTATTTATAGGTATATTATAAATGTAGAAGAAGTACATGTAAATAAAAAAATAAGCAATCTGCCTGAAAAAGTAGATTGGCAATTGACAGAAGAAATAGGAGTGATTGAAAACCAGATTTAAAAAACTGTTCACTTTCCCTAAAGAAATTTCACATGCAGGTCAAAAAAGGAAGACATTTAGTCATACTTGTAGGATCAGGAAAGATGAAAAAAACTGATTTTTCCAATGATGATGCAATTACAGAGTATTTTCATACACTGCTCATTCTAGTCTAAGTAAGTACAAACTTTCCACAGGCAATTTGACTAAGGTTATCAGTATCTTTGGCACTAATACTCTCACATCTAGGAATTTATCATTCAGAATAACCTCAAAGTTAAACACACGCACCAATGTTCACTGCAACACTCTATGAAAAAAAGAAAATTTGTAAACAAATACACAGTAAGAAAACTGGCTGAATACATCCCATTAACATCCATACAAATGTGGCCAAGATTAAAAAGAGCAAGACAGATCCCCACGTTAGAATGGGCAAATCTGCATGACACATTTTTAAAAAACAAGGAGCCCCTGGGGGTGGATGGGAAAATGAAACACTGTATGTTTACAGCCATGGAAAAACCTGAAAGGGTATATAGAAAGTGTTGATTTTCTATTTTATGCATTTCTGATTGAGTCTTTACAAGGTTGTTTTACCTTAAGGATTAATAAGATTCTTAAAGATTTTTGAAGTATAAAACAAGTCTCTCTGACCCATCCTTCCGCTCCCCCCACAAAGGCACTGCTGGCTGCCAGTTCTGAAAGGGTCTGGGCAGCACAGAGCTCAGTGCCCACGCAGCGCCTCTGAGCCTGGCGCTCTGAGCACGCCTTCCTCGCCTGGCACCTGGGTGGGCAGCAGCCTTCAGTTTCCAGGCCCCAACGTAAACCCTCACTCCGTCCTCAGACCAGCGTCCTTTGAAATCAAAGACCACCAAGGGTCTAGCTCAGGGGCCACCCCAGGTGCCCCTTCTGTCCCCTCAGCTCCCTCCCAAGTCCCAGCAGGGCCAGGTAAGCGTCTCACCTGGAATTTTCCCCATTTCCAAGACCACTCCAGAGCAAGTTTCTAGAACATTAGAACATCCGATATTAAAGTTTGTGAACAGTCTTTGAGGCCCATAGCTCCCCATGGAGCACAGTGGCTGAGACAAGTGACAAGGTACAGACAGCCAAGGTCAGGAGCTATGTTCTGATTTTAAGATCTCTGCGCTCCATCCACATGCAGGCAGATCCTGAGGTCCCTCTGGAAAGATGCCCAGTAACTGGGAACAGAGGCCTGGGTGGGGGGTTGTCGGCATTGTTAGGATGCACCATGCACACACAGGAAGCATTTTTCTCTAAACGTGGTGACAGATGCCAATGGAGCCTGTCAGGGCAGCAACCAGGTACCTCAGAGCAGCTCCATGCAGTCCCCCAGGATCCCCAACCTGAGGACAGACTGGGGACCCTCTGGGCCTACATCAAGGCCACAGTCACCAGCTCTCCTTCAGTGGGCAGATGTGCACTTCAAGGTGGCTGGGGAGGGGTCCCTGTGCAGCCCACCCAACACTGGGCATGGGGCTCATCCAGCTGCCCCCGCACCTCTCATTCAGCAGCGTCCCGCAGGGCCCTGCGTTGGGCCAGGCTGCAGCTGCCTCTGCACCCAGGCTGGGCCCCAGGGCTCCCAAATGGCCTGCAGTGGGAGTGAGACACCACCCAGGGACTCCTCCTCCGTCCCCCTCACCGGGCAGTGTCCAGACCCTCAGCCCAGCTGACCTGTCCCTGACCCTCCTCCCCCTCCTCGCCCACCACTCAGGTCTCAGAGGCTGCAGCCGGGCCCTCCCTGCTCCAAAACAGGCTGGCTGTGCCCCCAGTGTCCCACTCTGCCCCAAGTGCCTAGGAGTCCCTGTTCAGTACCATGGGTTCCCCACTGCAACATAGGTGTCATGAGGGGTATGCTGCCTGCTTTGTTCCCCAAAACCTAACACAGCCCGGCATGTAGTAGGTGCTTAATAAAGATGCCCTGGCTGACTCGAAGGAGAAATGGATGCACCCACCTCCCAGAACCCCCTCCACCTCTGTCTGCCTGTCCCCAGTCCGTGGGTTCCCCATTTGCAGGCCAAGAGCCTTGGCAGGGCTCAGCCTGGCATCCTTTTGAGCCTCAGCCCCGCGAAGATAGTTGCCCTCATGGGGCTGTTGTACATGCCTGGAGCCATCCGCACACACCTCCCTTGAATCCCACCTGGGTCTGCCTGGTCAGTAGCCAGAGCACCCCAGACAGCCTGCAGCGTCCTGGCCAGGGTGCTCCCCGAGAGATGCTGGCACAGGGCTGGGGACACTGCAGTGTGTTTAACCAGGCCCATGCCAGGTGGGCCCGAGGGTGACAGCCCCTCAGCACCAGGACGAGGGCCATTCTGGGAGCCTGAGCTAAGCAGCACCTCCACACACCCAGGGCCCGAGGCAGCCTCCCACCCGGCCACCTGCTCACTTCCTCCGTGTCTCTGCCGCCAGGAATCCCCAGTCCTGGTGGCTCACCCTCCATCGCCCCCGGGAAGGGAGCTCTGCCCACACACATTCCCAAGCCAGCCTGACCTCACGAGGCTCCCTGGCCCCTGTGCAGGGCCCCATCTATCCCCCCGTCGCCTGCCCTTGCTTCCTAGCTCCCGCCCCAGAGCCAGCTGACTGGGCCCCAAGCCAGAAGCTTCAGCTTCTGGAGGGCAGGCAGGTGGGCCTGGCCCATGTCCATACTGGCCACCGGGCACCTATCTGGATTCAGACTAACGGGCTCTGCTTTCTGTCACCCTGTCATCTGCTTGGTCACCCACCCCCGCTGGGCCCTCCTGGATAAGCCCTTTGTCACACTGCAGGCCCCTCTCCGCCTGGAAGGACTTCACTTACTTGCCAAATTCCAAGGGACCCTGGCGCCCGCCCCAGAGCCTGCCTCCCTCCGGCTGCCTTTGCAATGACCCCTGACCCCATGGCGCCCACGCTTCTGTCTCTCCCACTGGCCCCTATGCCAGTAGTTCCCCTCCAAGGACCTCGGTTTGGCTGAAATGCAGAAATGTCAGACTTCTAGGAACAAGTAAGTTAAACGACATATGCATTCTCCCCCGGAGCTTGGGAAACCCTGGTGAGAAGGGGCACCTAGAAAGGCCGAGGTGCTCCGAGCCCAGGACAGGGCATGGGGACAGACAAGCACAGGCCTGCCTTCCCTGGCTGCCAGCTGCTAGAAGGGACAAGCACCGCATCCAGGCCGGCACCGGAGCACAATGGCCACTTCCCGTGCGTCCCGTCCCTCCTGCCACCACGGCTGTGTTCAGGCAGGACACGGAGTGCCCAGCCGTCATAATGCAAGATGGTTCACGATGTCCTGTCCCTGGTGCCCCCTTGAGTCCCGGTTGTTGTCAGCGTCCCCAGGGCCTGCTCAGGGGCAGGGGCCGGGGGTCAGGAGGCAGATGCCCCACAGGGCAGCTCAGCCCTAGGGCTCAGTCCCACTAGTGACCGGGCTCTCAGACGCCTCGGGAAGGGTTACGGGGGACAGAGGGTGGGACCTGCAGCAGGGGTTCCAGTGACACATACGCCCAAAACATCTGCCCAGGGGTGCTCATCACATCCCTTTACCAAAGAGGAGACTAGGGTGAAGAGAGGGTCTGCCTGGTCAGTAGCCAGAGCACCCCAGACAGCCTGCAGCGTCCTGGCCAGGGTGGTCCCCAAGAGATGCTGGCACAGGGTGGGGACACAATCACACCACCAACCTCCCCTCCTCTGGAGCCCCTACCTCTGGTTGCATTCATCTCTCTGCACTGTTTGAAGGGACCCAGACCCGAGCCGACCCACCTCACCACACACACTGCGACCCCTGAAGGTTCCCAGGGGGCCTCCCGGTGCAAGGGGCTGTGCCAGGCATTGGGGAGTCAGAGGCCAAGCTGACAGACCAGACTGGCCCTCGGGAGCCGCTGCCCAGCTCCAGGGTGGTTGTCTCAATACGGGGCTATGTGTCCACGTCTGCAAATATTTTCGGTCGTCACCTGGGGCATGCCAGTGGGGGAGGCTGGGGGACCCCACAGAGTAGGACAGGCCTCCAATGTCAGCAGTGCCAGCAGAAGAAGGCCTGCTGGGCCGACAGGTGACAGTGGGAGTGAGACAGACGAGAGTCTGGGGTTCCTGGGGGAGCCTGGCCACAGGACGCCCAAGAGGGGACACCTGGGAGCTGATGAGGGGATGGAGGCAGAAGAGGCCAGTGGCACCTCTAGGCAGGGGCTTGTCCCTGTGACTCAGCTGAGCACGTGGCCCATCCAAAGAGGCAGGAAGGACCCAGCGCCCTCCCCTCCTCCATCCATGCCCAGTGTGTCACTCACGGGGCAGGGCCACACCTCCTCAGCAAGGCCACTCTGTGTCCAGCTCCAGATGGAGAGGGAGCCCTGGGCTTCTGGCCTTGGGGACAGAGGCATGCACAGGGAGGGAGCACATCCTTCCCAGGCTGGCGACAGAAGATGAAGACATGTCCAGAGTCCAGCTCTCACACTACAGAGCCAAGCTAGCCCTGAACCCTCCATGCCCAGCAGACAAGGATAGGCCGCTGGGCGGCTACCCTCTGAGTCTACCTCTGGCCCATTAAGGTGACGTCATAAAAGCTAAGCTCCTCTGCTGTGAAATGAATTAATGATCGTTTTAAAGCGAGGGCAAGCCCTGAAGGACGTGAGCCCTTAGGCTGCCAGGCCATCTAAAGGAGACGGCGGCTCCCCCTCCTTCCCCTTGAAGGTAATTAAAGTGAGCTGGACACACAAACAGCCCTTCAGGACCCCATTGTCCCCAGACAAAGGGCCAGCTCTTCAGTACAGGGGCCCCAGGGGTGCGGGCAGAAAGCTCAGGGAGACCCATCGCCATGACAACCCAAAGGCAGGCATGCTGCCCACACCAGGATGGGCTTCTCGGAACCAGGGAAGCCGCCCTCCCGGCAAACTCACGGCCGCGTAGAAAGTCCCGAAGAGCAGCAGCAGAAAAACCGCGACTCAGACCAAAGGTTAAAAGGGGCATCTCTGGGCTTGGGATTCGGGGTGGTTTCCTGCCTTCTGCTTTATGCTTTTCTGTATTGGCGGAGTTTTCCCGAGCAAGCATGCTTATCTTTGTGAACAAACCAAAAATGTTTTGATTCTGAAAAACTGAAATACACAGTGCCAGCCTTCTCCACGGCACGTCTGCTCAGCCGTTTTCCTGGTTTTGTTTTTCCCCGGGCACTGAAGTAGGGACAGAAATATAATCAACTCAGAGGGAAAACATGGCCAGGAGCCTCCCCCAGGCCCCTCCCCAGCTCTGCCAGGCCGCACAGGCAGTCAGCACAGCCCAGCCCCAGGCCCACCTCCCTGCAGCCCGCCCCCCACCACACACACACACAAGACCCTCAACTCCCACCTGGGACACCGCTTGTCACAGTGTCCTGGCTGTCCCAGGCACAGCACGACACAGAATCAACCTCTCTTAGGCACTTTTATAACATGGTATTAACTATACTACGTTTCTTTGGCATGCGGTCATTCATTCATTCAACAAACACTGGCCCTGCCTTCACCTCTGGTCGGGCCGCTGCAGCAGAGAGCCGTGAGACCCCGAGACCGGAGACACTCTGGGCAGCAAGGGTGACACCCCACAGTGCCACAATCCACTGGGGCCCCCAAGGCATAAGAGGGCACCTGGGGGGGACACTGAGGGCAGACAGCAGGGGGAGCAGAGAAAGCTGGTGGGCAGAGGGTCAGGAGGCCAGCAAGCACACTTCCCCGGTGTGGGCAGCCCCAGGATGAGCCCCCTCTCCCATGGCAAGGGCACCAGGCATCTGCCTTGAGCGCTGGGCACTGCCAGTCTCCTGACACTGAGACAGTTACCCCCCTCTTCTCACTACTCAGCCCAGGTGCTGAGTAAGAGCGTCCACTTGCCAGGGCCACAGAACCGTGCGGTGCCGGCTCCCTCCCATTCCCCTCCCAGCATCAGCTAGTCCGATTCTGCCACAACACGCTTCGCTTCCTGTTGCCTCCAGGGAAGGACAAGTCATTTCCGTCCTGAGGTCCGAGCAGGCCCAGACCTTGCCCGCATCCCAGCCCTGAGCCCGATGGCCCCAGGCTGCCGGGAAGGCACACTCAGGGGACGGCAGCCTCTATCTGCTCATTTTCCTTCCCTATGGATCAGGTATGAGGGAAAGTGTCCATGATTACTTTTAGCCAACAGTCTGTAAGTCTGCAAGGAGATAAAAATCCACATTCAAAAACAGGCCCCACGGAGGGAACTGAGTAAGGTCAGCCCACATCCTGTCCACACGGAGAGGTCCGACAGCTACACAAACAGAAGGTGGCCCGGCACAGGCAAATCCTTGCTGTGCTATTTAAGCCACACCTGAACTGCTGACCCAAGGGACACAGGAGCCTGACATTTAAGCAGACCCCTGCTGTCCCATCCGGGGAGGCGAAAACTGAGGTCGGCTTTATATTCTGATCCCTGGGGCCCCTCTGGCTGGGGGGATGCAGCCCAAGGGCACCACGCCCGCTCTGTCCCACCAGGTCCCCGTGGGAAGGCAGAGCCATGGGTCACTCTCCCTGCTGTTCCCTTTCATGTCCCCAGATGTAAGTGACACTACAGCCTCCTCCCAATGTCAAGAGCAGCAAGACCTCTAGGAAAAGTACCTCTGCCAACACAGTGAGAGCTGCACCTCCGAGCGGCTGAGCCACAGAACGAGATGCAGCCCGGGGCCGCCTCTCTGAGTCACCCCCATGCCTCAGCAGGGGCAAGTCGCTGCAGGAAGGCCCGGAGCCCCCGCGCACGCCTGCCTGCACCCACCAGCCCACCAGCCCTCCAGCCCCCGGGCCTGGCAGCAAGTACCCCTGACTGCCCTGGGCCGCCTGGTGTCCACTCCAAACTCCACCCCCAAGTCTGTGCTGCCTTCAGAACTTGGGGTCACTGTCACACACTCAACCCAATGAGGCAGGGGTCCCACACGGGCACCCCCACGCTGTGGTCCTAGCTGTGCATCTCCTCAGAGGCCAGGACTTTCCTATGATGCCCGGCAGGACCCCTTCCCTGGCCACCTCTCCCACACAGGACATCAAGTTAAAATGGATTCATTTTCGTATCTGTGATTTTCTGTGGAGAGTTCTGCTGACTTAGCCCCACTCTGGGTGGCACAGAGGAGCCCAGAGGGGGGCGACAGCACCTGTCGCCTCGGTGCAGAGGCAGAGGCCGTGGCAAGAGAGGCGGGGGCTGGCATCCATGCCCCCAGCATCCAATTCCTTTGTGCTAAAATAACAAGCTAAGCTTGTTTCCCCAAATGGATGCTGACTGGCTCCTCTGGTTAATAGTCTTGTAAAAGCAGGAGAATTTGGAGAACACCTTGGAGAGTTAGATTTTCCCATGTGAAGTGGTAAGCCTCTCCTCTCTGGACACGGCTCACCCAGGCTGGCCTCACCCAGCTCCGCTAAGCACAGGCCCCCCGACTCCTGCTGACGGGTGCCCAGAGTCCATAGGAAGGACATCTGGCTTAGACCAGGGCTGCGGGCAGAACGGGGCCTTGACACGAAGGTGATTAGGACCGGGCAGGGGCGGGGGGAGTAGGGCTGACACCCACCGAGTGAGCAGTGGGGCACACACGAGCTATCTGGAAGGCCCGGGGGAGGCTGGGGCAGACACAGTGAGCTCCATCCCGCCACCTGTCCCATGAACAAATGCCCTGAGGAAGGGGTCCCGGGTGACACAGGCAGAGCTCTTGCCCCAGGGACTCTGAGCAGCAGCTGTGGTGCTGGGACACACCACCGCAGTCAGGCCAAGTGTCCAGGATCAGGTGCATCAGAGCCATGGCTGAGGCTCTGGGACAGTGGACAGGGGTGGGACATGGGGGCAGAATTCCATTTAGGACCAAGGTGCAGGGGCTAAATAAAGCCTCAGGCCCTGCTCAATCCAGGTAGAGGGGCAGGAGGTGAGGAAGAGGGGACAGAGCTGTACTTTGGGTAAGTCTGGAGGCAGGTGGGTCACCAGGTGGGCAGCACATGGGGCAGGGTGTGGCGGGGGAGCTGACGAAGAGGGCAAGCCGTGGGTACAGTGGGCCAGGCTGGTGGCTGGGGACAGGGCCCCCTGGACCACAGGCCCAAGTGTGAGTCATGGGGCCCTAGGGCTCAGATGGAGTCCAAGAGAAAGGGACTGTCAGGCTAGGTGACAACGTGGCCTGCTTTGCCCAGGACTTCCCTCATGTTGGCACCAAGTCCGGCATCCTGAAGCTCCTCGTGCTGGACAAATGGACCAGCTGGTGACTCTTCGGCTGGCCAAGACATGGCAAGACAAAGACCCAAAGGTTTTGTTTCTAGCTCTTGGGGCAGAAGTTCCAGGCTTGGTCCCCCCCCACCGCCACCCCGCACTGGCAGATGTACCTTGGCCACAGACCCCCAGTGCCCCCTTCCTGGCAGCAAGTACCCCTGACTGCCCTGGGCCGCCTGGTGTCCACTCCAAACTCCACCCCCAACTCCACCCGCATAACCCTGCCCACCAGACCCCACTCTCCTAAAGGCGACCAGCCTTGACCCATGGGCATCGGTGAGTCTTGTGATCTGACTATATCTTCTTAAATATCAATAAAATACATGAAAAAGTATACAAGTTGGGGAGAAAAAAAATGTTCTGGAACTAAACAGGGTGTGTGCACAGCAGTGAGACCTCCTAAATGCGGACTGTCCACTTCAGGATGGCTAAGCGGGCAGTGTTTCTGTTCAGTGAATTGTACACACGGTAAACAAGCCTCAGGAATCAGAAATGCAGGCGGCTGAACTGGCTGCCTGTGGGTGACCAGCGGCAGAACCGCAGGCCGCCTCCTAAAACAATCTGCGCAGCCGACCTGGAGAACACTGCAAGCCAGTGCCTCTGACAAACAGTTCTCAAGTCCCATCTTGTGTAGGACAAGCTGACCGCAAGGGCCCGCTCCAGCGGCCGCCTTCCCGCCCAGCCGCCTCCGGGGAACTCCCGCACCACCCAGCACCCTCCTGCTGCTTTGCGCTTCCAGCCTGTCCGCCCAGGGCTGTGACAGGAAGCAGAGGCACTAACCCCACACGGCCCAGCCCTGCTTCCCAGATCCACCTGCCGGGGACCCATGGAACCCTCCTCAGACCGGAGGCACGGCTGGGAAGCCACGGGCACTCTGGTTACCGGAGCAGGGCTTATAAGGAGAGGGGGGGTCACTGGCTTCCGTTCGAGGGAGAACAGGGAGCGTCCCGGCTGGAGCAGGCCCACGCCCAAGGGCCACCGCACAGCAGGACAACGCCTCCCCAGCCCCTGCCTCAGCTCCGCCGGCATCAGGGAAAGTTGCTGGGCCCAGTTTTGACACTCTTCCATGTTCACTTCTGGTCCAAAAAATGCCAGGACGATGGGCAACACAAACAAGAGGCAGGAAAAAAGAATTTTCACTGCAAACACGATGGATTCCCAGGCCAAACCAGGCACTCAAGCAGCTGTCCCGACCCCGCGGCCCTCTGCTTCCTGCTTTCAGGGTGACCCCAGGCTGGTTTCCCCCGAAAAGCACACTCCATCGAGCAGCTCTCATTTTTCTGTTGGCAGTAAGCGGTGCTGCCCAGGCATGGAACCCCAGTCGGCTGTGCACCGCCTGCCCCAGTCCTGCTCTCCCACGTTCGTTCCCCGGTGAGGTGCCCACACAAACACACGCTAACTCATTGCTGGACTTCCTGTCCTGTACACACACACACACACACCCCTGACCGCTGCTGGCCACGTGCCGGATGCATGGGAAATCGCTCAGAACAATAAACCTTAATATTTTCCATTCTCTCTTCTTTTGAAGATTTGGGAGAACTTTCAATTACACAGGAGAGAATTTTCCATGCTTTAGAAGAGAGGGCTGAGTGGACAGGGAGACTCCCACAGTTGTCACTTGGCACTTGTTAAGGCGGAAAAGGCGAGCGCTGGGTGTGCATCCCTCCCAAATCATGTCTGAGTGCCCCACTCACCCACCTTGGTTACTACACACGTGTTCTGCACCTCTCTCCTTCCCAGGGGCTATCAGAGCCACGAGCAGGTCCACTTCGCCCTGCAAACACTCTGATTTCCTGAGTGATCTGGGGAGTTAGGGGCCTGTGTGAACACAGCCAACAGGGAATCTTATCCGACGCAACATTGGGTCTCATACAGGAGTTTGAGGCGACCCAGGAGCAGGGTCCCCAGGCCCTATGGCATTCCAGTGTGGGAGACCGGCGCTGCATTCCAGGCATTCAGGTGGGCGAACTGGACCCACGGGGAACAGAGCGCCATGGTCTGATTTAACACAGAGAAATCCGAGTGACGCGCATGAACGTGAAGGCAGGTGCTGGCGGGGTACTGGGTCTCGGAAACACTGCTGAAGCCCTGATTCCGCGTCCCTGTGGGTGTGCCCTGGTCTGGAAACAAGACTTTGCAGACAGAATGAAGATGTAAAGTTAAGATGGGGTCACAGGGGAGGGTGGGCCCTTAATGCAGTTGGACTGGTGTCCCCGTGAGAGAGAAGGCAGACACCGGGTGCTGGGGCCCCCGGACGCTGGAAGAGACAGGAAGGGCCCTTCCTGACACCTTCAGAGGGAACACAGTCCTGCCCATGCCTTGATTTCGGATTTCTGGACGCCAGAATGGTGAAAGAATAAATTTTTGTTGTTTTAAGCCACCTGGACTGTGGAATTTTGTTACAGCCTGGGGATGCTAACAGAGGGACTGGTCCTCACAGAATCAGCCAGACTCTCAGGAAATCTAACATCCAGCCAATAACCACTCCTTTGGCTTCCTAGGAGACCTGAACTGAAACCTAGGAGGCAGCCTATAAGATCTGTAAGCGAGGCAGAACCTTCCAGAAGGTATGCAGAGAGGGAGCTTTTGTTACACACTCCCAGGCCAGGCAGGGTCCACTCAAACCCTCTGTGCACACCCAGGCACAACCTCCAAAGGGAAACAAGAGGACATGCCCAGCAGGGCCCCAGCACAGGGCGGCCAGAAGCAATCCCAAGACACTGCCAGAACCTCTGTCTCACTCAGACCTCAGGGGACAAGGGCCTTGGCTGAGCCCTGGAGGCACCACCTTGCCAACCCCAGCATCTGAGGCCCGGAATAATTCTGCTCAGCACCAATGAACTCACTCCCTTCCCGGTGAGGACTCACCCATCTCCCCGCTGCAGCCCCAAGCCCCTCTCGGGCCATTCACTGCTGCTCAGCTGCTGGTCCCCCAGCCTTCAGTTTAACTGGCTAAGACCAGCGCACCCCTGACCTCCCTGAGAAGTCTCTCCCCACTGGCCCTGCCCACAGGGTGCCCCCAACCTGTGACAGTCACTGCTGGGCCTGCATGTAGGCCTGCTCCCTGGTGTCCCATGAAACTGTGCCTCTGGGGACCCAGGCTGCTGCTCCTCTTGGTCCTCGTGCCCCGCCCTTGGTGACCCCACACCCACTGCCCTTTCTCAGGGAAGTGGCACTGGTGACTCTTGAAAACAGTGCAGAGTCATGGAAGAATCCAGAACCTCTTCCTTGGGCCACCTCCTCTCCCAGAAGCCATAAAGTTAGGAGGCAGAGACAGTGCCCATTTATGACTCTCAGGAGCGTCCATCTTCACCTCCGTGGGCAGTGTCCCCCGAGCAAAACCACTGACAGGAACATGTCCAACATTTCCTGATGACGGCCCTTCCCCAGCACTCCCGGTGGGACAGTCTGGCCTCTGGGGGCAGCCCCGGGACGGAGATCACCCGTCCTCTGGCAGACCTGGCAGCTGTGGTGGGCTCTGCTGGGGCGCCCTGGGTAGCTAGCTCAGGAGGGGACCAGCATGAAGAGGAAGGAAGCTGCGATGCGGGTGATCCTGGAGAACACCGTGCAAGGCACAAGGAGCCGGACCCCCAGGTTACATGTCCCATAGCTCGGTGGATACGCAACTTCCAGAATGGCACTTCTGAAAGAGCCAGAGAGCAGAGTGGTGCTTGCCAGGGGCTGGGGGTGGGAAAAGGGTGCCTGGGGCGGGTGTGGGGTTCCCTCGAGGTGACAAAGGCAGAGGGAGACTGCACAACACTGTGAACCGGTTGCCACCGGGCTGTGCACTTTACGATGGTGAATTTACGTCATGTGAACTTCACCTCAGTAAAAATGAGAAAGATCACGCCCAACTGCTTACACGCGCCAAGATGTCAATAAAATCGCCTGGATTGGCACATGGGCCAAATGCACTCAGGACTTGGTCAGGGACGGGGGACGGGGGCTGAGGGGCAGGCAGGCTGGGGAGAGCAGAGCCCCTGGCAGGCACAAGCGGGGCATCTGGCCTGCACCTCCACTGGCCTGCCCCCCGGAGCCATGGGATCAGGTAGAGGCCCCAGGATCTAGCCTGACTCCCCAGCTGAGCCCTTCTCCTTCCTGGGATGGGCAGCAGGGCACTGGGGGCACCCAGGCACCCGGGGTCCTTCCTCAAAGCCAGGGCTTTTAAAACAAGGCTATGTTTCATCTTTGCAGTTTCTAATATACATAGTTAAACAGCAAAGAGACTTCATACCAGACACAAACCTTATATCAAAGCATCTATCCCTTTGCTGTTTACACGCTGACAATGCGCGGGGTGGGGGACCCGAGCCCCGCAGGAGGGCCCTGCATGTGACCTGTGACCCAGGGGCAGGTTAAAGGAGCTGGGCCTGGCTGCTCCACTCTGGCAGAGAAAACGGACCCAGAGCCACATGGCGGAGGCACCTGATCTCACGTGTGCAGCGCCTGAGTGGCTGGAACAGTTTTGTCTTGTTAACCTTTTTTTGATCATGGTAAAATATACCCCAAAAACTCCATTTGAACCATTTTGAGAGTGCACTTCAGTGGCACTAAGCACAGTCCCGTAGGTGGGCCGTGACCGCCATCCTCTCCGGAACTGAAGCTCTGCCCCCACTGAACAAAAGCCCAGTCCCCCTCCCCCAGCCCCTGGGGACCACCCTTCTACTTTCTATGAATCTGACTCCTCTGGGGACCTCATATAATCCTACAGCATTGCTCCTTTTGCGTCTGGTTCATTGAGCATGACGTTCTCACCATTTATCTATGCTGCAGTGTGTCACAATTTCCTTCCGTTTTAAGGCTGAATAAAATCCCCTCGCAATTCCATGCCCCCTTTTCACATCCACTCAGACACTGACAGACACTTCAGGTATTTCCACCTTTGGCTGTTGGGATCACACTCCCACCCACACTTGTTATTTTGTTTTGTTTTTATAACAGCCGTCCTAAAAGTGTGTTGTTTTATCTCACTGTGTTTCTGATTTGTATATTTCCCTAATTAGTGATGCTGAGCATCTTTCCCCGGGCTTTTTGGTCATTTGTATATCCTCTTTGGAGAAATGTCTATTCAAGTCCTTTGTCCATTTTTAAATCCAGTCATTTGTTTTTCTGTGGTTGAGTTTTAGGAGTTCTGTACATACTCTGGATATTAATCCCTCATTAAGCACATGATATGCAAATATTTGGGGACAGCTTTTAAATGAAGTAATTTCTCATGCACCTGTCATGTATATGGCAAGAAAAAGGTTTCCCAAGTCACAGGCAGACCCCCAGGCTGGACTTCTGTGTTTCTGATCCTCCACCTACAGAACGGTCCAGGGTCAGAGACAGGAGAGGGGCCCTGGATGATGACCACCCCATCCCCGTTTCAGTGGGGACACTGAGGCCCAGAGGGGCCAACCTGACTGGGGTCAGCAATCAGCATGAGGGGTTGCAACGCAGGCTTCATCGCCAGTGAAACCTCACACCCTCTCCAATACCGGAGGTGCATCGCCACGCAGCAGAGCACAGCCGCTGGGACACGCCGTGTGCGGCGGTCTCTGATGTGGGGCTGAACGACTTCCCTCTGTGAAAACGGTCCTTCAGCAATCAGCTCACGACAGAGGTTTATGGCTCTGCAAGAGAGCTCTTATCTCTGAAAGCCAACTTAGCCCGTGACTTTATTTGAACTAGGCTATTAGTTTACCTCAACCAAGAATCCTTTAGATTAGGTATTTTAAAAATCCTAAAAAGATAAAAGATATAGAACTGGCAATGAAAACAGACTCTTAAAAAAAAGAAAAATCTTGATGGATGGAGGACCAGGTGGGAGGAGAAAAGAAAGGAGGAAGGGAGGGAAGGATGGAAGGAAGGAGAAAAGGAAGGGGGGAAGGAGGCTCCCTGGCCAGCAGATTCTGTACTCTGATGCTGGAAGGCACCCACCACGTCCTGCTAGCACAGCATCCCTGGGACGGCCCTCGCCACACTGCACACGTGTGTTAGCCCATGCCAGTGGGGAAACGGAGGCACGGGGACAGCCAGCGTGCAGGGAGCCAGGACTCTGCCCACCACCGCAGCTCAACCTTCACAAGGCAAGGATAAGGGCAGAAAAGGCAGGGTCCCCCAGGCCCAAGGGGCCCACATCTGCTGCACTGTGTGAACAGGGCCTCACCCTCACTCCCTGGCGCCACCTCCCCAGGCCTGGATGGAGAGTGGAAGGGATGAATGCCATGCTGCCGGCCCCCAAGCTCATGCTCTGGCTGGGAGTGCCTGGTGCGGAGGGGGAAAGGGGTGAAACTTGGGAAGGCAGAGGGTTCCCCACTGGACCAAGAAGCTCCCTGGCTGCTGCAGCGATGCAGGGCAGTTGCTAAGACCCCTGAACCAGGGGCCCGCTGCACAGCATGTCTCACCTTCAGAGGGTCAAAAGCAGCTCAAACTCCCCAGAAGAGCACACCCCATCAAATTCAGGGCTCCTGTGAGCTGGGCCTGAAAATCAACACCAGGGGAGTGGCCAATGAGGACGCACCTGGATAATTCAAGCTCATCCAGCCTTAACACTCTCTATGCCATGACAACAGGGATGTGTGTTCCATCTGATCTGTTTCGTGCCTAGAAAAGGAAGGAGATCTTCTCTCCCACGAGAAGGGAGGCTCACCTGTGTGGGATCAGCTGCAGCTCACCTGTACCAACCACACCCCAGGAGGGCAGCTACTGCTGATGGCTGGCCAGACACTTGGCTTGTCTGACATCGTGTCACGGGCCAACCCTAGGAGCCAGGGCTCGCACGACCCCCCCAAGGGAAGCCCTTGTCCTCCGTGCCCTCTCAAGCCCAAACAGTGTTCTATCACCCAGGAAAAGTTAAAACAGTGGGCTGTCGACTGTAAGGAAAGGTCATTCTATACAACTTGCCTTCAGAGTAGCTGGTTAAACTGTGTGTGTGTGTGTGTGTGTGTGTGTGTGTGTGTGTGTGTGTGTGTGTGTGTGTGTGTGTGTGTGTGTGTGTGTGTGTGTGTGTGTGTGTGTGTGTATCTATGTGTATATGTATATATATGTCTGTGTGTGTGCACATGTCTGTATGTCTGTGTGTATGTCTGTGTGTGCATAAGAAAGAACCCTCGGCCTGTATCCATGTCAGCAGAACAGACACTCACTAGAGCAATTAAAGCGCTGGTGAGGGGCTTTCCCCAGCTTTGTAGTGTTCACACCCAGAAAGGGGAACTGATACCAAGGTGTCCACAAGTCCTTACCTGAAGCCAAAGCGTGAGAATGCAGCCCTGGGAGCTTTCCTTTAAAAATGCCTATTCCTTTCACCCGGGGCCAAGCTGCCCAGCAACACATGGGAGGGGCAGGAAGTGGCCACTGGGAGTATCCTGGCCCCTGCACCAGCCTCGGGTCCCCCAAGTGAAGGCAGAGGAGACGCCTGTGGCCTTAGCAGGGGGACCCTCCTGCCCATGCTCCTCTGGCTGGTTCATAAATAATCCACAATATTTGCTCAGTACCCACTGGGTGTGAGGCCCTGGGCCCACAGGGGAAAGCAGAGAGGGGTCCCTCATCTCCCATGGACGCAAGGCTGCTTCCCTTTGACCGCTACAGCCTGGGACCCTGGCCACCCCGCATCTCTTCAGGCCACCCTTCTGAAACAAACATGGGGGAAGCAAGGGGTTACTTACCCGCCCCGCCCCATTATTCAGAAACTGAATTCTAGAGCTTTCATATGAACCTACGTGTTCAGGTTACAGGACAAGAAGAAAAACTAGAGAACTATTTCCCCCAAGGCAGTGAGCTGAAAACAATCATGCCAAATTTAGGAGTATTTTCCACATGCCCCACATGATCAGATCTACATGTGTTTGTATTCAAGTGCTGGCACGGAGGGAGGCCTCATGGCTCAGTGCCGCATGACACGCCCCTAGGCACGGCCCCCGGGGTCCCACCCACCTGCTTCTCTACCAGGTTTCTGCCCTCGGGGTCAAAGTGGGCAGGTGTGTGCACCAGCCCTGACCACAGTGGACACCAGGGTCTGGATGGAGATCTGGCGTCACCCACTTGGGTGACCTTTTTGGCCAGTGACGTTTCCCAATGTCCCTTGAGCACCACCCCTTCTCCTGAGGGCTCACGCGCTTGTGACTTTTCCTGAATTTTAAAACATCATCTTCCTGTCACCCTAGTTGGTAGGTGGGCCAGATGGAGCCTCATGCCGCCAGGCAGCCAGAGCTGATATGGGGTACCCTGGCCCCTGTGAGGCCAGATCACCTGTGCCCTTCGGGCCCTTCCATCTCCCCTGACCCACCTGCACCTGCATCACAGGTCCTCGGAGTCCAACAGAAGCAGAAGCCACCGTACCCAGCACCCTGTCTACACTTAGCCTGGCCACAGCAGGCACTCTGAGGCTTAGCTCCCATACCAGTGCCCCGGAAAGGGTGTCGGTGGCACAACGGGTGAACTCCTGCCCGGGGTAGGTAGAGATACAGGACAGGCAGGAGGGCTGTGTGTGTTAACTGGCCAAGGACTCCCAGCCCCAACTCAGCCCAGGCCACTGCAGGCTCCCACGGCCCCGGGGCCACCCCACCTTCCCTCTGACCCCACTCACCCCCCACAACCCTGTCCTCACTCCTTAGAGGGGCCCTGAAGCCCCCCACACCTCAGGCTGACACAGAGGCCACCAAAGACCTCCCCTTGGCTAACCCAAGCCACATCTCTGTCCTCAGGCTCCCCACTGCCAGGTGACCTGCTCTGGAACCCTCCGTCTCCCTCCAGTTTTCCTCCTGCGCCAGTCCTCACAGAGGTCCACCCCCACAGGCCACCGGGGCCCATAGCAACCCCTGCCCCACGCCCTCACACTGCTGCAGGCGGGTCACTGACTCCCACTGCAACTGTCTGTCACCCCAGGCTGTGCTGACCACCTCTGACATGGCCCCAGCTGGTCTCTCCCACCCAGACCTACACGTCCGACAGGTTTCATGGCGATGTCAAAGGTGTCCCAGCCGCATGGGGTCCAAAGTCTGGTCTCCCCCAAAGCCAAACCCCCTGGGGAACACACCTCCTTCCCCTCAGCCTCATGCTATTCTAGAAAGCGCAGCTTCAGAGAGCGTGACTCCGGGGCCACCATCCCGGGTTCAAATCTCAGCACGGGCACCACTCACAGGGGCCCTTGGGCTGTTCCTGGCTGACACGGGAGCCTTGACGACACCCTCCGCTTGAGGAGGCTGCAGGGGGCCTGCAATGTGGTCAGACAGGTGGTGCCCAGGGGCGCCTCAGGCACATGGGCCATGGGGGCTGATCCACACCATCCACCCCGGCAAACCCCGACCCCTCGGGCCACACTCCCTGGCCTCCCCCGCAGGGCACCAAGCCCAGCCTCCCGCACCTCCCCGCACCCTCCAGCCCACAGCCCAAAGTATCTTCCTACCCAGGCTCTCAGTCCGAAACCTCCCCCAACCGCCATGCAAACAAACCCTCCTGACCCAGCCCCTCCAGCAGGGAGGATTCCAGCCCGCCCATGCCCCCCGCCAGGACGACGCAGGGGTGCAGCCCCAAGCCCGCCCTCCGCTGCACCTCCCTCCCCAGAGCCAGCGGTCTGTCCCCAGCACACTTCCGGGGGCGGGGCCACACTGGCTCCCCAGGGCCTCCCCCCCACACAGGAGGTGCTCTGTGAATAAGCTTCAGAGCCACAGTTCCTGGAAGTATTAGCAAGTGACTCCCTGCAGAGTCGCCGAAGCCCTCAGAGGGTTAACTGCGTGCACCAAGTACCCAACACCTCTGGGGCAGCTGCTGGAGAATCGAGCCCAACAACTGGAGTGGCTCAGGCCGGCCTGACCCTTTCCTCACTGTGGGATTCAGGAAAACACGGAACAGCCACACACCCAGACGGGGCCTGGCACGGCGGCCATCTCCTCATTTCCTTGTTTGCAATCATCTATTTAAGAGGCCTGGCCAATAGCCTGTATCTAACTAAGCAAATACTTTTTTCAACTTTATCAAGCCTAGACGACTTCACACTACGTATTTCCCACCAAAGTAAACAGCGAAAGGGTTACTCAATCTTATTTCACGGAGTTTTGGTATTTTCTGACATGTCTGAATGACTCATGGGCCAATCATTTTTACCTCACCAATGCTGCTCTTCCCACATCCATAGGTCCACAACGCCCACAAACACTGGGTCATTTTCTACCAAACGCTGTGTTCTGTAACGCATGGCTTAAGGTTCTGAACCCGCAGGTACACACATGTTCAGGCTGATTTGAAAATGTCAATGTTATTAAAAGGCAAACATCTAGAAAGACCCAGAAAGTATTCAATGCTTGGGAATCTCATTGGGCTCGTAACCACACTGCTTTGAAAAATGCAAACACAGCTTTTATGCATGTTCCTAATACAAAGTCCCAACCACAGAATTTTAAACCTCATTCAAAAACCACTGCATATAAAATGAACATCTTGTATCGCTGGATGTCATCCAAAAAACAGCAGCTATTTGAATGAGACTATTTCAGAATTCAAAAAATTTTCAAATAGTGTTTTGTCCTTGGTAGGCTATATAAACAACGGTCACAGTGGAAATTATTGTGCTAAAGCCCAGGGCCAGGCAGAAGGAACTGCCCTCCCCCTGAGCGTGTCCACCTCAGGCGGGCTCCCAGGTGCACTTCCAAAAGGGTTCCTGGCTGGAGGCACACACGCCTCCCGGGCTTGGCTGCCACAAAACCTAAGCGGCAGCTGGGCTGTTCCCCACAGCACCTCCAGGGCGGTAATAATGCATTAAGGGCTTTAGGGCATGGCTGTAAATCTGGGAAAGCCAATATAACACTTCACTGGAAACAGCCTCAGAGTCTGAAACAACGGCTCTCCCCACTGTTTCTTTGAAAAACCTAAGAATCTGACTCTGGTTAATTCAAAGGCTGATCTTTTTATTTTGTTTTGTTTCCACCCAGTATCTTGCTGTTTGGAATTACAGATTTTATAGTAATTTAAATAGTAGTCGAAGGGCTGGACAATTGGAGGGTTGTGGAACACCCCAAGGTATAAACTTCAAGCCAAAACAAGGAACTGGCACATTCTGGAATAATTCAGTTTAGCAACTAATTCAAGAGTTTGTCTCAGGGAAGAGAGGAATGTGAAGGGTGGGCTTGTTCTCTCTGGATCATGGTTTGACTCCTGCCGTTCCAACTCACTGGCTGTGTGGCCCTGAGAAAGTTACTTGACACTTCTGGGCCTCAGTTTCTTCATCTCCCAGTTACCAGAGAAATAAGTAACAATGTAGACATAAGAGTTTAGAAAACTGACAGCCAGTCAGAACCCAGCAAAAGCAAGTATTATGTGCGGTGACTGACACATGAGGCCCCAGTACCTGGTTTGCAGGACAGCGTGATGTCATAGGATCCAGAGCCTAGAACCGGACCACTGAGACAATTATTAACGACATGGCATGGGTCCCCAGGCCACCTCTGACCACGGGCCCGGTGGTGGGCCCACCAGGTAGGTGAGGCAGCCATCAGTAACTAACCTCTTTGAACGAAGTCCATCCTAAACCCTGTTATCCAGCCAGGACAGGGGGGCCCACATTTCTGATGCTCCAGACCCAAAACATCCCCGGTGCCAGCATGCACTCCTTCCCCTAAAGCACTGTGTCCCCTGCAAAATCAAAACCCTGAGATGTTGCCAAGGCGTTTTATATAGGCTAACTTCTCCCCTCTGCTTTACCTAGCAGATAAAGCAGTACATGGAAAAAAAAAAGAAAATGCAAATGGAAATTTAGGAGAGAGGTGTTTTTTTTTCTAAATGTGTCATTGCTCAATATATCCATAAGCTGGTTAACAATTCTCCCTAGGGACCTATTCCACATCCTCTACATATTCACAACTTCGAAAACCTAAACTATTCCCCGCAGGTAGACTCTGCTGCCAAAATCTGCACTGGAGTACGCATCACGGCCAAACTGGGCCCTTGAGTTCTAAATCACACAAGCAAACAACTGGAACTGGAACCCACCCACCCAGCCCCTAGTGTACAGGAATTACAGCCTGTGGAAACTAAACAAATCAGAAAATTAACTTTTTAGTTCTTCCAGGGCTCCCACGGTGATACTGTATCATAACTTACCATTTAAACAACTCATCTGAAACAGGGACTCAACCCACAGATCAGAGCCTTTCTTGGCGATAATCTGGTCTCATAATTAAGGTCACATGTCTGCACAGCTGATCATGTCCAAAGACAGGTCCCCTTGAGGAGCTATTGGGGGTGCATTAGTTGATCCCCACTCCAGTCAATCCTTCTCTCTCTTCTGTCTCCCAATTCCCTTCTATTTGTCCCCACTCCCTGGCCCTGCAGGCCCTGCCTTGCACAGAGGGGTCAGCAGCATGGAGGACCAACTCTTCACCGCCAACCATTTGGCTGGCTGAGCCAAGCTTTCCTCCTCTGCTCACCTCCAGTCCCAGAGTGGGTCTGCTGGGTTCCCACACTGGCTCTGCCACCAACCTGGGCGGGCCTCTAAGTAACACCCAAATTATAAGCCTGTGTCCAGGAGCACAAGTCAACATCAAACGAGGCTATGATTTTCAAAGAGCTCCTGCACAGATGAGCACAAATCCGCCAACGGTTATTATCTGGAGAAAACAGAGAGGAGACACCAAGGGAGCTAACTCCAGCTGTATTGCAGGGTGACTCAGGGCCCGTCCGGCATTTCCCAACGGTCTTCCCAGGAACTAATTGGCACATGGGGTGGGCAGTGACCTTTGATCTTTCCAGACAGGCTTGTGCCTGGCTGCAGAGCATCACCAAGCAAACCAGATGACTCAGAGAAGCCCGGGGACCAGGTTTCAAGAGCACAACCCAGCAGCCATGGCCCACTGAGGAAAGTTCTGGGAAGCCCAGGCCCACTCCCAGCCAAACGCTAAGGCAGTGGTGCCAGGACCTCCCACTCCCTTGGCCTGGATGGGGAGCAGCCCCCAGCTCATGCCCCCAGCCATCCAACCAGAAGCCATAAATCCCCAGAGTTGCCCAGGCCCTGCCCGAATGTGCCCCGGCATGTCGGGTGGGCCCCTGGCAGGTCCCTGGGACAATCCTGGTGGCCCAGCAGGCACCCCAGCGGCCACTCACCAGACACAGACACCTCCATGAGCGCCTCCAGAGGCCGGTTGTTGTCCAGGTCCCGGCTGAGCTGCAGCTCGCCCGTGGCGGGGTCCAACAGCAGCAGCCGGAGCTCATTGCCCTGCAGGAAGGTGTAGTTGAGGCTGTCGGACAGGTCGGGGTCATGGGCTGGGACACGGCCAATCACACCGGTGGGGAAGCTGTTGGACTTGTTGGTGACGTAGTTGTTGAAGAGGATCTGAAAGTCGGGCAGCACGGGTGGGTTGTCGTTCTGGTCCAGGAGGCGGACGTGCACCGTGGCCCGGCTCACTAGCGGGGCTGACGTGGCTTGCACTACAAGCACATACTCCCGCCGGACCTCAAAGTCCAGCTCAACCAGGGCACGCAGGTCCCCGCTCAGCAGGTCCAGCTGAAAGACCTCAGGCACATTGCCTTCCACGATCTGGTACATGATCTGGGCATTGGGGCCTTCGTCGGGGTCATTGGCCCGAATCCTCGCCACCACAGACCCCACTGGGCTGTTCTCCTCCACAAACAGCTCCAGCTCGTCCCTCTCAAACACTGGGGGGTTGTCATTAATGTCCAGGACGCTCACCTGGATTTCCACTGAGGCACTACGGGGTGCTGGGCTCCCCCGATCCACAGCCAAGGCCCAAAGGTTGTACACCGCCACATTCTCCCGGTCCAGCCGGCGCTGGGTGCGGATCACACCAGATGTGGGCTCAATGTAGAAGTCCCCATCACCATCATCCCCACCCTGGAAGGTGTACAGCAGGCGACCATTGGGGCCAGAGTCCCGATCCGTGGCGGAAACCTGTAGGACACTGGTTGATGGTGGAGCATCTTCAAAGACGGATCCCTGGTAGAAATCCCGGAGGAACCGGGGTGCGTTGTCATTGGCATCGAGGATGAGGATCTCTAGGGAGGTGGTGTCGGACTTCTGAGGGATGCCATTGTCCCGAGCCGTGATGGCCAGCGTGTAGGCGGCCTGGTCCTCATAGTCCAGCTCCGTCATAGTGTAGATGGTGCCGGTGTCGGGATCGATCCGGAACTGTGGCACAGGGTCCTCCAGCAGGTAGGTGATGCGAGCGTTCTCGCCAGTGTCCTCGTCAGTAGCGCTGATGACGGCAATGGAGGTGCCCACAGGCCGGTCCTCACTGACACTCACGGTATAGTGGGAGCTCTGAAAGACCGGCCGGTGGGTGTTGGCATCCGTGACGTTGATGAACACCTGTGCGGTGTGCGAGCGCGTACCGTCGGATGCCGTCACTGCCAGCACGTATTGCCGCTCCTGCTTGTAGTCTAGAGGCAGCGCCAGGGTGATGAGGCCACCGCCGCTCTGGCTGCTGAGGGCGAAGCGGTTCCGAGTGTTGCCGCCAGTGAGCTGGTAGGTGATCACACTGTTGGCATCCCGGTCGCGGGCTCGCAGGGTCAACACGCTGCTGCCCACAGCTGCATCCTCGTTCAAACGCAGCTCATACATGGGCTGCGTAAACACGGGATCATTGTCGTTTACATCCAGCACCGTGATGGACACGCTGGCAGAGGAGCTCATAGGCGGAGAGCCGTGGTCCACCGCCTCCACCCCGAAGCTGTAGTGCTCCACTTCCTCACGGTCCAGCTCTGCACACACGGTGATCCAGCCAGAGCTGTTGTGGATCTGGAAAGGGAAGTCTGTGGCCGAGCCTGGGTCCTGAGACCCAGCCCCACCTGCACCCACGGAGGTCAAAGCCGTGTCCACCAGGCGGTAGCGCAGACGTGCGTTCTCACCTGCATCTGCGTCTACGGCCTGAATGTGCAGCACCGAGTGGCCCAGAGGCACGTTCTCCAGCACAGCTGCCTGGAAGGGGCTGCTCACGAAGATGGGGGCGTTGTCGTTCACGTCCAGCACCTGCACCAAGACCAGCCCTGATGAATTGATGAGCGGCGGCCGGCCACCATCCTGGGCCTTGATGCGCAGCGTGTACTCCCGGATGGCCTCGAAGTCCAGCGGGTTGATCACATCCAGGCTCCCGCTCAGTGAGTGCAGGTAGAACTGGCCCTTCAGGTTCCCGCTGACAATGCTGTAGTGTATGGCCGCGTTCTGGCCCTGGTCCCGATCTGTGGCCTGCACACGCAGCACAGGCGTGTTGACCACCACGTCCTCTGCCACCTGGACCACATAGCGCTTCTCGCTGAACTGGGGGTAATTGTCGTTCTCGTCCTCCACCACGATGTGCACAGTGGCTGTGGCGCTGAGTGGGCCCGGGTTGCGGCCCTGGTCATTGGCCTCCACCAGCAGTTGGTAGTCAGCCGCCTCCTCTCGGTCCACGGCAGCAAGTGTGCGCACCACGCCCGAGCGCGCATCGATCTCAAAGACGCCACCCGCGCCCTCCAGCAGCCGGTAGCGCATGTTGGCGTTGGAAGGCGCGTCGCCGTCGGTGGCTCGGATGGTCAGCACCTCATAGCCCACCTCCAGGTTCTCGCGCACGCGCTCGCGGTACTCTGACTGCTCAAAGACAGGACTGTGGTCATTGGTGTCGCTGACTGTGACAGTGAGGTAGGTGGCAGCCGAGCGCCGCGGCGAGCCGTGGTCCACCGCGCTCACCTTGAGTACGTGCGTGTCCTTCGTCTCGCGGTCCAGAGCGCGAGCCGTGCTCACCGCACCCGTGACGGGGTCGATGAGGAAGTAGCCATTGGAACGCTCGTCGAACAGCGCCTCCATCTGGTAGCTCAGGCGCCCCGCCTCGCCCTCGTCGGGGTCGTGCGCGCGCAGCTCGATGACCGCGGTGCCCGCAGGCTCGTTCTCGGGAACCGACACCTGGTAGCTGGGCAGGGGGAACTGCGGGCTAGTGCTGCCGCCAGCGCCCCGCCGAGCCCGCCGCGCCGCCCCCGCCTGAGGCAGGCTTGGTGGCGACTGCGACAGCGACGGGGAGGGCGTCCCCTCTGTGGTCTCCAGCAGCAGCTCCACCCGGATGGCGCCGGCCGCACGCCTCAGGGCGCACAGCAGGCGCAGGCGGGCCGAGCCACCGGGAGGCAGGC
The DNA here is from genome assembly GCA_032199065.1 of Smutsia gigantea. NCBI lineage: Eukaryota > Metazoa > Chordata > Mammalia > Pholidota > Manidae > Smutsia > Smutsia gigantea. Next base: position 35,292 of record JAVSCE010015484.1, read on the forward strand.
AGATGGGGTGGAGTGGGCAGCGGAGCCCGGGGCGCGGCGGGCAGCTGCAGACAGGGAATGTGGTCAGGGCCACGAGCGCTGAGTGCAGAGTGGCCCCGCCGCCGCCGCCACTGCGGGCCGGGAAGCAGAGGACCGCGCCGGGCTCGGGCACCGTGAGCACAGCCCGCGCGCGCAGCTCCGCTCCGAAGGCCCGTGGGCCCCGGCGTCGGGCGCCGCAACCGGGACCGTGCGCGCGAACTCGCAGGCGGAGGTCCAGCGCCGTCAGGGAGCCGCGGGCCGCCAGGCGGACTTGCAGCGGCAGCGGGCGCACCCCCAGGCGCGCGCAGCCAGGGGCCCCGCGCTGGGCCCGCGCCGCCGCCCGGCCAGCCGCCCGTCGCGACTCACGTCCAACAGCTCCCGCAGCGCCCGAGGAGTGCGCACCAGCGCGTATGTCCAGCCGGGCCCCAGGGCGAAGGCGCGGGCCCCGCCGGGCACGCGCAGCTCCCAGGCGGCCGCCCGCAGCCCCAGCGCGGGTAGGGCGGCGGCCACAGCCAGGAACATGAGCGCGGGCAGCACGGGCGGCGGCGGCGGCGCCATGGCCCCGAGCCCGAGCCCGAGCTGGGCGCCCGAGCACAATCCATGCACCCGGCGCGGCTCCGCATCCACCCGGCGCGGCCGGGGGGCGGGTCCCGCGGGCCTGGCGCCGGGCCCTCGGGGCGGTCCGCGCCCTGCCTCCCCGGGGGCTCTGGCGGGGACACCGGGGGCCGCGCTCCCGGTCTCCCCCGCAGCTTCCTCTTCGAGAGCACTTTGGTAAAGTTTGCAAAGTTGGTTTCAAGATGGCTTCTCCGCGCGTCCCGGGAGGGCGCCGCGCATCAACCTGCAGTGGTGGCGGCTCAGGCAGCTCCAGGTGGCTCCCGCGCGGGCTCCGCCAGGCGGCGTGGGAAGCGGGGCGGGCCCAGAGAAGGGCGGGGGCTGCGCTCCCGGAGCCGGCTGGGCCACACCGCGCCGCTCAGACCCCGGCGCCGGCTGCAGCCTGGGCGGTGCGCTCTGCCCGCGCCCCTCTGCCCGCGCTCTCCCCGCCCCCGGCCCGGCCCCGCCCCGCCCCCCGCCCGACAGCGTATTGTTCCGCCCCGGGGGGAGCGGGCCCGGAGGTGAGCGCCCGGAGGATCGCTATGGAGACGCGGGAGCGCAGCAGGGGCGGGGGCGATCCGGGCCCACTCCCCGGGGGGCGGGGCCGGGAAAGGCGGGGCTGAGGGCCCCGGGCAGCCGCCACCAGTGGGGTGGTGGCGCAGCTCTTGGGGGGCCGGGCAAGCCCAAAGTCCCCCAACCCCAACCTGGCAGAAATGAGCCGCGGAGACCGCCTTCCCGGTCGCCGAGCGGGTTGGACTCGAGAGGGGAGAAGGACGGGTGCGGAGGTGCCAACGAGGGGGCTGGGGCGCGCGTCCCCCAAACAGGACCGCAGCGGCGGCCGGGGGGGCGGTTACACATTTACAGCAAATGCCGGAGGCTAAAGCGCCTTACCCCCAATCACACTTCCTTAGACTTTCAAACCCAGAGATTCGGGTCCCACTTGGTTTAAAGCGCAACTTGTAACCGAAAAGGGAAACAGCCTGGATTGACACTTGGGGTTTGGAGTGGAGACTGCAGAGGCGAGCTCGTCTCCTGCGCGTACGACCTGGCCTGAGCGTTGGTGGTAGCGCCGACCTTCCGGGAGCGCGGCAACCGGGAGTGCTGGCCCTGGAGGCGGCGTGCGACGGGGAACTTCTTGGGGTACTTAGAACTTAAGGGCAGCACCCCTCTCCGCCTCTGCCCGTTGGTCTCCTGCGGAGAACAACCAGGGAAGGGAGCTTCAGAACTGGGCTGCACAGCGCCGCCGCCTGCAGAGGACAACTAAGCGACACACACCCGCAGCCCGATTCCTGCGGGGCTTTAGGACGGTGCCACCCCGGGGTGGGGGTTGCACTCGCTCTCCGCGGAGCTCTGGGCACCAGAGCCCACTTCGGCGCCTCGGCCTCTCTGTCGCCAGGGCGGCGGGATCCCTCCTTCAGAGGAGGCCCTCCTGCTCCCCTGGAAGCCACGGGGGTGGGACATGCCTCCACCCGGGCGGGTCTTTTTGACCAGGAAGGGTCCCATCCCGCGGCCCCATTTCCGAGCTACCACAGATAGGTGTGGAGCTGGGTTTGCAAAGAATAAATTAAATAAACTCAACCAATAGTGCTCGAAGTTGCTGAAAACAGTATCTTTGGACTGAAGCCAAATATGAGCATTTTCTTCTCATTAGCGACAATTTAAAGACGTTATTACAGACCTAAAAGGCAGATTTGCTTTGGAATCTTAATCTGGGAGTTTCCACTGGCAAACCTTGTAGGGAAATGTGTGCGTGGAGGGGGGTGGGTGCGGAAGCAGTAAAGGCCATCCCTTACGTAGGACCTTCCAGGACCTCCGGGTCTGGGTCTGCCCTGAGGATCACAGTCCAGGAGTTTTAGGGTCAGGAAGGCAGGGAGGACCTCAGCCTAGAGCCTTGCAGTGGAAAGCTTCTGGCCAGGGTGAAGGGGAAAGCAGGGGTCCCACGCTGGAGAACCTTGGGAGTGTGTATTTCGCAAGGGTTTTTAATAGGGTGGGTTGGGTTTAAACAAACAAAAAGGTTCTGTTGCACTGTACATGCTGGTTTTTGAAAATTCAAATGCAGTGAGTGAGTTTGGGTGTGGGCCTGCTTTCCTGGAACAAGACACCTGTAGGCTGCAGGTGATTGCAGGGACTGTTCTGCCCACTTCCTGGTCCCCAGAGACCCCAGGGACAGATTTCCCTAATAGAAGGTTCCCCAAAAGGTTGAGAGAGCATGACTGCCAGTTCTGTACACATCTCAGTCAGAAGCAGGCCCATCATGCTGGTTTGGATGGTGGCAAATGGGGGACGATGAAGAACAGCAAAGGGACGTGTCAGCACAGCAGGAAAGAGGTCTGGGCTCACTGGTGGCTGCTTCCTGGCTTGTGGGTTAGCACAGTGTTGGCTTCATGATCACATATGCACCTCTGCGCACACACACTGTGCACTTTTATTGCATGCTTGCGATGGGCCCTGATTTTTTTTTATGAAGGTATCACTGATATACACTCTTATGAAGGTTTCACATGAAAAACATTGTGGTTACTACACTCACCCATATCATCAAGTCCCTGCCATACCCCAATGCAGTCACTGTCCATCAGTGTAGTAAGATGCCACAGAGTCACTACTTGTCTTCTCTGTGCTACACTGTCTTCCCTGTGACCCCCCACACACAATGTGCACTAATCATAATACCCCTCAATCTCCTTCTCCCTCCCCCACCCCTCCCCTTTGGTAACCCCTAGTCCCTTCTTGGAGTCTGTGAGTCTGCTGCTGTTTGGTTTCTTCAGTTTTGCTTTGTTGTTACACTCCACAAATGAGGGAAATCATTTGGTACTTGTCTTTCTCCCCCTGGCTTATTTTTACTGAGAATAATACCCTGTAGCTCCACCCATGTCGTTGCAAATGGTAGGATTTGTTTTCTTCTTATGGCTGAATAGTATTCCATTGTGTATATGTACCACATCTTCTTTATCCATTCATCTACTGATGGACACTTAGGTTGCTTCCATTTCTTGGCTATTGTAAATAGTGTTGCGATAAACATAGGGGTGCATATGTCTTTTTGAATTTGAGAAGTTGTATTCTTTGGGTAAATCCAAGGAGTGGATTCCCGGGTCAAATGGTATTTCTATTTTTAGTGTTTTGAGGAACCTCCATACTGCTTTCCACAATGGCTGAACTAATTTACATTCCCACCAGCAGTGCAGGAGGGTTCCCCTTTCTCTGCATCCTTGCCAGCATTTGTTGTTCCTAGTCTTTCTGATGTTGGCCATCCTAACAGGTGTGAGGTGATATCTCATTGTGGTTTTAATTTGCATTTCGCGATGGGCCCTGATGTTAAAGAATGGGGCAGGCGGGAGGTGGGTTTAGAAACAGGCTGCGCTCCGACAGGACTGCAGAGCATCCAGGTGCATCAGCAGAACCATAGTCAGGAATCTGAAACGCCTGGCGTCCTGGAGGGATCCGTTCCAATTCTGCCACTATTGAGTTTTGACCTCCAAGGGGCCTAACTCCTCATTCTAATTGGAGAGATAACAATGGTCTAGATTCCAGGCATTGTTAGAGGATTGATGAGGTCCTCTGCATAAAGAGGCAGGGACAGGTCTGGCTCAGGTGCGGACCTACTAGGGGATGACCTTGACTGTTGTGTCATTGCCCCCGAGCACGACCTCCACGTGGTGGTTGTAACTGTGAACTAAGTAGCAAGTGAACATGTCCATACCCCTGGAGAGGCAGGGCCGTGGCTTTCATCTGATTTCCCAGGGGGCAGTGCTTTGCCTGGTGTGTTCATGGAAAGTGACCCGAGGCCCAGGTGGTAGGGGGTGTGGGGGGGCCCATGGGCCTGGGGCTTTAGGAAGGGGCACAGTATGTGTGGCGGCCTGCCCAGCACCACCTGAGGGGCTGTGTCCTGTGCCTGACCTTAGCAGCAGTCTCTTCTCCCTTCCCCATGTGCCCACCATCTCTGAGGACCCACGGCTTGCTCCTGACCCCAGTCCTCAGAGATTCCTAGGGGGTCACCTCAGAGGGGGAGGAGCTTGGACTTCAGCGGTGGTGTCCTGCCCCTGAGGCCTGCTGGCCTGAAGAGGCTGCGTGTCTAATGCCGTTTTATGCCCCTGGAGTTACTGCCCCTACTCCTCGGGCTCAGTGAAGTGGAGTTGCTGTTTATATTTTGCACACACCCTGAGGTGTTTCATGTGAAGTAGTGCTTTTGATAATAAAAATAGATTTAAAAAAAACGTAGAAGCTATGGATCTCTAGTGTTGTACATGTTCTAAAAATCAAAAGCTTTTTGCCAGGGGCTTGGGCCAGAACCCACATGAATTCTGGAATCTGTTCCTTACACAATAAATTCCTGGGCCAATCTTAAAACAGTGAAGAACTAAAAGAAACACCCCATTGGTGAAAAGCAAGTCTGGGCTGGGGCCCCACTTTGCCCTTTTTTTGGAATTCAGAGGGAAAAACTTCTTGGAAACAGAGTTTATCATGTTCCCTCCCACTACCCAGTGCCCCTTACTTTTGGTGGGGTTTGACTGATGGAAAATTGTGAAAGTTAAAACATGAAACATTCAGGACCTTAACTTAAAGTGTATTTTATGTACTAGGACTTCCCTGAAAGCCTATGATAAAAGTTATGGTAAAAATAGTTGTCCTGTTGGAAATTGCCAGAACCTTCTAAATACAAATGCTGGGGTTTCTTTCAGGCTCCCAGATCCTCGGACTAGGGTGTGTGCCACCAGAGCCCCTGGGTAAAGCCCCCTCTCCCCACCCCCACCAGAAACCTGACTCCCTTAGGCGCTCCCTGAGAGGCCAGCAGCTGATCAACCTGCTCCAGGTCCACCTCTGGACAGGGCTATCCAGGAAGGTTCTGGAAGGCTCTGGAAGCTAGCATGGGCAGGGCCCAGAATCCCAATCTCCAGACTGATGGGAAGCGCTGTGAGGACAGGGTGATGGACATGGCTCTTGGGTCCTGAGCTGTTCTTGTGTCTCTGGGGAGCCTGGGGGCAGGGGTAACAAGGACCCTCACCCCCCACCTGGCTGAGCACCTCCAGCCAGTCAATGAGCCAGCCCTGGGCTGGCCCACCCAGACCCACCTCGGACTGCACTGGCCTCTAGTGGCCAAGCTCAGTCTGTGCCCCATTAGAGACAGACACCTCCTCCCTCCAGGTGCACGCTGCCCACCAAGCTGCCTCTGTGAGCATATGGCAGAAACGGCAGGCCTGTGTGTGCTCACATAGGTGGTGCCAACCTGAGAGTGGGCAGCCCTTGCTGAGAAGGCTGGGCCACACAGCTTCCTGGCCACACAGCCACAGGGGCTGCCAGGACTCGGCAGGGTAAGGGTGCCAACTCTGCTGGACACACAGCAACCCAAGGCTCAGAGCGCATGGTAGGACTTTGCAGCTGGATATTTGGGCTGTTTCCACTTTTGACTATTTTGAATAGACTCCTTTGTGGGTCATTTTTGCCATGGGCAAGTGGGAAGATGGGAGGCAGGGACAGAAGAGGCCCCCTGGGTCTTCCTCTGGAAGCCCCCACTTCCTGACATCCCTGGGGGAGAAAGAGGGTGATCCCAGAGGAGCCCTCCCTTGTTATTTCTCTTGCTCAACTTGCAAAACTCTTCTGGGTGAGGGGGAGGTGGGCACAGGATTAAGGGAAGAATGATGTCCTTAGTGATTCTACAGGTATGGGGGAGACCCAGACATGGTAAAGGCAGTTCCTAAATCCTAATCATATCTTTAAAATAAATAAATAAAAGAGAGGTCTCTGCACCTGGGTTCCAAAGCTTGGGATCCAACCTGCCTCCTCCTCTACGTGAGTCCCCTTCTTGAGAGGGACCACAGGATCCACGTCTGGGAAATGAAAGCATGGGGCAGGGTATGGAAATCACACCTGGGAAGGCCCTAGCTCCAGTGAGCACTGGCTGAAAGATCATTGCTATTTTCGCCGTTGTTACGATGGAATGTTCGCTCAGCCCTGCCCCTTAGCAACACTCAACACCAGAGTCCAGCCACCCACTGTGTGGACGTGTTGGAAACACGGCACAGGCCTCCTGGCTCTGGTCACCCAGAGGGAGCGGGCAAGGATAGGGGAGGGAGCTGGTCACTCCGGGACACTGGGACAGGACACAGAGCAGAGGGCTGCCCAGGTCACCAGGAGAAGCCTGACCCCTGACCCCAAGCCTAAAGGAATGGGCCACCTCTGTGCTTCTCCCAGGGCCTGGGGTGGGAATCCCAAATTCCAAGGAGCTTGGATACTTTGGCCATCTGCAACTAGGGGCGTGCACCGGAGACCCATGTGGCTTCCAGGCAAGAGATACCAGCTCTGAGGAGCTGCCAACGCCATCGGGGCCTGGTCCCAGTCTTGCCAGGGAGAAAAGGCATCCCTCACCCTTTCATCCCAAAGGAAACCTCCTTTATACAGAGACCTCTTTCTGGCAGTGGTCAGCCAAGATCCCAGGGAAGAAGCTGGCTGAGGTCCTGGGGGCTCTCGGAGTCACCCGGGTATGCAGGGACACAGCCCAGGCACTGGCCCTCCCCCCCGCCCCCATGCAGCAGGCAAGCCCCGGGGCCCCACCAGCTCTGCTGGCAGAGCACCACTGGGCAGGGGCGGTGAGTCATGCCCTGCTGGAGCTCGATGGGCATGCTGAGGTCTGCAGCTCGTCAGGAGAGCAGGCCCTGCCCTGATCAGAAGGGAAGATGGAGGAGGCCTCCATGAACAGGCTAATGCCGCCAGGCTGGCCTCCGTGATGTGGGGATACGTGTGAGAGGCGCGTGTTCTGGGTGCCCAAGAGGCTAAGGAACTCCAGAACCGGCTGACATGCAGGGCTCACTGCCACCTCCTTCAAGGGGATGGGAGGTCGAGGAGAGGCCGCTGGCAGGGTGCTCGGTTGAGCAAGTTTCAACTTCTGTCAAAATCGGCTAATTAGTTGTTTTGCATGATTCAAGGCACCCACGTGTCTCTGTCCTCAAATTTGCTCACTCACTGGTGCACCCGGAGAAATGCATAAGGCTAGCTTTTGCCAACCTTTCACCTGGGCAGGACGGACAGCGAGTGCTTGCTGGGGGCTCTGTCCCTGTCACCTGAGAGGTCGGTGAACTGCGTGAGGAGCACCAGGCAATGAGTCGGGAGGCCTGGCGGGGCCACTGGCTGTGGGCTTGGGCAACTCCCTCTCCCCTCTGGGCCTCTGTCTCCCCCGTGAAACGGGGGGCATTTACTTCCTGGGGCTGATGCAAACTCTAAAAACCACACACAGGCATTAGCCTATAGTTCTGGAGGAAGGACATCCAAAATGGGTCTCAGCCGGCTCACGTCAAACTGCCCGCAGTGGAGCCCCCTTCTGGAGGCCCTGGGGAGCATTTTTCTTGCCTCTCCCGACCTGAGACCACCCTCATCCCTGGGCCCCTCCCTCTGCAGTCAACGCCCACCATTTCCAGTTGCAGTGGCCTTTCCCGTGTTCCGGCGCCCTGCGCCAGACCGACCCTCCGCCCCCTCGTGTACTTGCACGGACCCTCCTGATTGTATTGGACCCATCCAGCTAATCCAGACAATCTCCCCACCCAGGGTCGCAGTTGTGGTGGGAATGCCACCTGCACCACACATACATCCTCATGCTGCACAACATAGCCACAGGTTTGGGACATGAGGGTGCCCACACCCACGAATTATTCTGGCTGCCACGTGGGCCTGCTGCAGGGAGCCTCTGCTCACACAGCCTGCCAAGCGTAAACACAGGGTGGTGCAGACACTGCTCCCCACCCTACAGGGTGGTCTGCCCACAGCCACACACAGGCACTAGGCTGGGACAGGTGAAGGAAAGGTCACCCCAAAGCCCCAGCCAGGAGTTTCCTTGGAGTGGGGAGGAGCTCCCTGCCCCCTGGCAGCCAGTCTGAGACCTCTTGTCTTTCTCATAGACAGAAATCCTGGCATTTGAGAGTCAGTCCTTTGACTAGACTCTGCTCCCTAGCCTACTGTTAAGTGCAGCTCCTCCCAGAAGCCGACTCAGTGGTGACCATAGAGAGCTGGGTTTGGCAGAAGCAGCTTGGATCCGAGTTCCGGGGTTGCCTCTCTCTGGCTATGATATCAGGGAGGAGTTGAAGCTGTTTCTTCTTCTGTAGAGCGGGTGAGAATGAGTCTGGCTTGGCTTTTGCTCACCCTCATTGAGAACTCGCCATTGCCCAGCTCCATTACATGACAATACTGACTGGTGGGAGCTTGTCCGTGTGGAAAAGGGGCTCACGAAGGCTGGGCGGCTTGCCAAGGGTCACACAGCAGGAGCTGGCTCAAAGCTCATTTCTCCCCACCTCCCCGGGCCACTCTGGAGCCCAGGACCCCTCAGGGAGCTGGTCAAATGGCAGCAGGGTGTGATTCTCCACTCCTGCTCACCCACTGTGGGCTCAGGTTTAACTCTGGTTCCCCACCAGGGAGGCAGGGAAGCTGCCCTCTGGTGAACCGCGGCACTTTCAGGCCCCCACTCCCCACCCAGGGAGGCAAAGACGACAAGGTCCTTTGTAAGCGTCCAGGCAGCAGTCATCAGGGGGGCCAGGCTGGGACCCCAGGCCCTTCAGGCCACCTCCCTCCCACCTACCCACACCTCCTCCTGGGGGAACAGGTTCCCATGGACCACCAGCCTGTGCCAGGGGAGGAGCACCCAACCCCATGGTGGGGCACCCAGAGGGCGTGGGCACACGTAGGGAGGGCACAGTGGCCGGCTGACCACTCCTGTCTCGAGCATGCGCATGCACACTCATGTACACACACACACACACACACACACACACACACACACACACACACAGTGCATGAGCCTCTCTTGCGCGCAGTTCAGGTGGAGCATCCAGTGTGGTGGGGTCACTGGGGGGCAGGGTCCCCAGGGCGTGCACAGAGGTGTGTGGCCAAGCCGGGAGTGGTGAGCAGGGCCCAGGAAGCCTCAGCCATGAAACCTGGCACAAGGAAGGGGTGCAGAGGAGCACAGTGTACACATGTCTCCTGCTCCTGCAGCCTCCCCGTGTCCACGCATTCTTCAGGGCGACTTCAGCTCGCCGAAAGGCTGCTGCGTTCTGCCCTACGTGGAGCTGGCGGATGACCTCGTGGCTGGTTTTGGGCCATACACTGGGTGGGAGCAACCCTGTGCCAGTCTGAGCCTAAGCCTTAAGTGTCCCGGGCCCTTCTGCTCTCTCACCAAGCCCTGCACACTGTGGGAACAAGGCCAGACCAGCCTGCAAGTGGATGAGCAGAGGTCCCTCAAAAACTTAAAAATAGAAATCCCATATGACCCAGCAATTCTACCTACCGCTGGGAATTTACCCAGAGAAAAGAAAATCACTAATTTGAAAAGATATATGCAGCCCTAGGTTCATAGCAGCATTATTTACAACAGCTAAGATACGGAAACAACCTAAATGTCCACTGACAGATGAACGGATACAGAAGAGGTACATATACCCAGTGGAGTATTACTCAGCCATAAAAATAAATGAAATCTTGCTATTTGCAGTAATGTGGGTGGACCTGGAGGGCTTCATGCTAAGCGAAACAGGTCAGACAGAGAAAGACAAGTACCATACCACTAATAGTGGAATCTAAAACACACACCAAATGAACCAACGAACAAAACAGAAACAGACCCAGAGAACAGACAGGTGGTTGCCTTAGGGAAGGAGGTAGGGGTGGGTGAAATAAGCGAAGTGGGATAAAAAGGAAGTTTGGCATCTTGATCTGGGTGATGGGGACATGAGTGTGCACACATGACAGAATGCACAAGCCACACACTAAGATCTGTGCACTTTATTGTGTATACCTTAGCATGGAACAAAAAAGTAAATAGTGAGCAAAAAAACAAAAGAACGAGGCTTGGGAATCTAATACCTGGACCTGAGTTGAATGCAAGATCCACCACGTGGTAGCCAGTCTCCAAAGATGGCCTGCAGTGAACCACTGACCCACACTTTGGGAATTCCCAGCCTGGCTTAGTCCCCCCGACACCGGTGCTCACGTGAGCCAGTGAGCACAGAAGAGGTGACGCCTCCTGGGGCCAGGCTGAAGAAGACCCAGTGGGAAGGGCCAGCGGCTCTGCCCTAGCATTCTTAGAAGCCCGTTGACCTAAGATGTCTGACAGTTCTGATGGGAGAAAGGCCTCCCAGAGAGGCCCTGGAGCAGGAGACACCACGGAGGCAGAAGCCCCCTAGAGGACATCAGGCTCCAGAGAAGTGGGTGAGAAGCCGTTTTGCACATTCCATTCCCAGCCATCTGCATGCAATTGCACGGGAGGTTCTCAGGCAGAACCAGCTGCTCAGCGGAGCGCAGCAAAGCCACCGAAGCACAAGAAATAGTCGTGACACCCTGTTTTAAGGCCCCAGGTCGGGGGTGGTTTGTTATGCAGCGGTAGATAGCTAACACACACCACTTACCTCCTGCCCTGCACAAACAGGTGGTCCTTGTGAACCCAGCCCAGCAGGGCTGCCTCCTTGCCCGAACACCCGGGAACAGTGTCTTCAGAACAACACTCCTGTCCCTCTCCAGCCACAGAGTGCTCACGCTCTAGTCACAGTAGAAAGCTGCCTTCTCTGGGGTCCCCGACACCTTCCCCAGCCTCTGGGCAGGCTGGGGTTCCCCTTCTCCTGAGTTCCCACCACCTCCTGCATTTGTCCATTACAGCTGTCCCCATCCTCTGCTGCTGTCTGTCCCCCGAGGATAACACCTGAGGACCAAGAGCAGTTCTTCCCATTGTGTGGCCCTGGGCAGGGGGCCTGGTGCAGGGAGAAGGGCCAGTAAATGTTCATGGGGCGGATGAGGTGGGGCCTGACTTCAGGGAGAGGCATCTGCTAGGGAGGCACATCCCCCGGCGACACGGGTCCAAGCAAGGCCAGGCCACGGACAAGTGGACGTGGGTGGTGTGGGACAGAGTGCCTGGAGGAGAGGAGGAGGATGTGAGTGGGGCTGGGGGCCCCCGGGACATACAAGGCTCTCTGCACAGGAGCTCAAGTCGGTTGTGCTCAGAGGGGCGACCTCACAGTCCTCTCGGTGGTGTCTGAGGCAGTTAGCCAACTTGAACAATTCTTCCCACCATTCCCACCCACAAGGTCTCCTCAGGCCCCCAACACATACGCACAGGCCCACCCACCACCCTGTCCTGTGCATCCCTAGGCTGTCTTCCAAAGTGTCCTCGAGGTCACCAGGAAGGTGGTGTTGTCCCGGGCCTCTGAAGCCTGGAAACAGGCTCTCCTCAGCACACAGCAGAGGAGGATGCAGGCGTGGGGCACGCCCCCTTCCACGGGTCAGCCACACAATGTGCACCTGCTGTCTCTAAATACCCACCCAGAAGCCAGGCCAGCAGTGCAGCATACAACACCTGGAATGACCTGTGAGTCGACCTGACTCCGGGCAGTGTGGAGACCAGGTGCCCAGAGACGCCAGGCCACCTCCAGTTCCGGATAAATGTCTAGAGCACAACCGCATCATGCCGCCGAGCTCACGAGGAACCTCCTTTCCCAAAAAAGAAACAAAAGAAGAAACTGCTGGAGCCGGATGGGTAAGAGCAGCAAGCGTTTCCCCCAGTGCTCCGGAGAGAGACAGACCAAGGCACTGCCGTGCCACGGGCGGTGGCGGGGAGGGACCCCAAGACTCCTGCACAGAGCTGAGGGCCTCAGGCAGGGCAGCCCCTTAAGGAGAGAGTGGTCCGGGTAAACCTGCCTGCCAGCCGAGGGAGCCTACTGGGAAGTCCGGGTGTCTGCTCCAGGGCTCCAGGTACAGAATATTTAGTAACAAGAATAATTTCCCTTGAGCATTTGCAACCATAGGCCTGCTGTCATGCAGTGCTGGAGACAGAGTTCCTCCATCTTCAGACAAGGAAATCCAACCAGAAATTAAATTAAGATGATCGCCGATTGGGTGTACCCCCTCATGACTGGCAGAAGCAAACAAAAACCCTTTCAAAAGCATCCAGTTTAGGCCTGCAGGATTCCTGTAAATTAAGCTTACATATGAACTCACAGCTAAAAGCATGATGAAACCCAAGGAAATGAGTCATGATGAGGTGAGAGTCAGTAAAAATAACAGATTTACATACCCCAAAACTTCAGATATTTCAATGTTTGAAATAGATGAAGTAATAAAAAATGAAATAAGATGATCAAAAAGGATGAGTCCACTAAAAAATTTAAAAGACCATATTTGAAAAAATATATCGCTTTTACAAATAAAAATATGAATGTTGAAACTTTAAACTCCACGAGTCAAACGGCTGAAGAGAAGATGAGTGAATTAGAAATATAGATAGGAAGAAATTTCCTAGGATGCTGCATAGGAAGATAAGAAGACAGAAAATATGAAAGGGAACTCAGGAGGCCAGGAGGTCAGGAGACAAGAGTGGAAGTCTAAAGTGCATCTAGTTAGAATCCCACACCTGCAGGATGCTGAGAACTAATCGGAGGAGGAAGGAAGTTACCTGGCTGTTTCAGGCAGAGGGAACAGCACGTGACAAGGCCCTGGGGAACCCATCCAAAGTCCCTGTGCGAGAGCCCTTGCTCTGTCGCTGGCCTTGGGCAGGGCAATGCTGGGGCACAGATACCTCGGACACTATCCCTGCCTGGGCAGCAGGCAGTCTGGTGGGCAGCCAACCCCAGTGAAGCAGACAGCTGTGAACTGTCTGGTCAGCTCCATTGCCCCTTTGACTGCCCACTGCTCCCCTTCTCTTCCCTCTTCGGGCATGAGGTTCATATAGAGCTGACCCCACCCCTTCATGCATTAGGTCGGGATGTTTGACCCCAGCCAGGTCAACTGTTGCCAGGGAGGCCCAGTTATGAAGCTTTGGTTAGAACCGTTGGACAGAGGAACTCTCTGGTTCTGCCAGGGTTGCTGATGCGGGAGAATGCTGGCATAGACCGCCATGGCATGGAGATAGCACAAAAAGAGCCCTGGACCCAGCCATGCCTGAAGGATGCCTGGACTTGGCAGTTACATGCATTAATACGTTTCCTCTTCTGCTTGAGCTGGTTTGAGTTTCTCCTAAGGTATGTGTACCTCTCACTCCATCCACGTCTTAGAGGGAAGGCCCAAGGCTGGAGACCCCAAGGAGACCCCTCGCCCAGCACAGAGGAGGTGATGGCTGGGCTAGGCCTTGATGGCTCCGTGCAGCTAGCTGGGGAGTGGGGGATATGCCTCGACGGCTGCATCCTGGTTAGTTGGGGGGAGGGGAGTGTGCCTGGGCAGGCTGGTGCAGGTGCTGGCCGTCTTCCCCGGAGTCAGCGCAGCTCACTGGCTCCAGGATGCAGTCTCTGCCCGGGCAGGCCCTGGGCTCCCAGGCTGGCTCTCAGAAGCACCTTCTGATGGCACAGGGCCTTGGCAAGCATTGGGGGCCCGAAGGGGTGACTCCTCAGAAGCATCGCATCAGGATGGGACAGGCCGGGCCCCCAGGAGTCTTGCCTCATGGGTTATGGTGGTGTCAGGACCGCCAAACTCAGGATTCAGCCAAAGTAAGTGAGAGGTGGTGCAGTGTTGGGAGGCTGTTAGCCCCTGCCTGTCGCTCCCTAGCCTCAGCTTGGCCAGTCTGTCAACACCCCTCGGGGGCAATGCCAGGCGGGTGCAAGGTGCATATCACCAAACCAAGTGGTCTTAAGAGCCCCCCTGCAGCTTTGCAGTCAAGTGATTTCAGACTAAGCACCCAGTGATGTTCAGAGTTTTGCAGATCAATCAGCCTGTCACTGCCAGCCAGTACCAACATGCCTGGCTGAAATGCCCCTGCCTCCAAGGAGCCATCCTCGGACACCCCAGGCAGCCGTGCTCCGCCCTGCCTCTCACGTCTCTTTGAACCCAGGTCCCTGCACAGGTTGCAGGTCCCACACCAGCACTGGGAGCAGTTACTTGTATATATGTTCTTTTTCCTTTGGTCTGTCTCTGCCAGCCCAGGACCCAGGCAGGGCCTGGTGAGAGCACGCTAGGCAAATGTTCTCTGAGTTAACAGCAGTTGGATAAAATTTCAAGGTTGCAGTTATACTGCACTTAGCACGTGCCAGGCACTGTTTAAATGCTTTATAAATACTAATTCACCTACTTCTCATAATGACCTTTGGTGGTATGTTCCATTTGATCCCTACTTAACAGGTGAGGAAACTCAGGCATAGAGAGGCTCAGTTACTTGCCTAGAGTCACACAGCCTGTATGCAGCAGAGCTAGCACTCAGGCCTATGTGGTGCCTCTTCGGAGTCTGTGCTTTTAACCCCTGGGCCACCATGTCACCATCCAGGTGTGCCGTGGGGCCACTGAGGACCAGGGAGGCCTCATCGCCAGTGGCCAGACCCTCCTGCCTCCTTGTCTGCCTCTTCCCGCCTTAAACCAGGAACCCTGGGGCCTTGGGTCTCCAAAGTCACTCATCTGTCACCAGGCTTCTTTGGAGGCTGCGGGCAAGCTCTTTCCCCACCAGGCCCTGGGCCCCAGACCCAGGGAGCAGGTGGAGGGGACACGGGGCTGCGCCTTGGCAGTGACTGAGCTGACCAATCCCACCGAAGAGGGCGTGTGGGCCGGGGCTGCTGGCTCCCCCACTGATGGGCCGGGCTGGCTGCGGGCCGGGGCTCCAGGTCCAGAGAGGGGTTCAGACCTGCCCTCGGTCCCCCACGCCCCACTGACTCCTGCCGCGAGGCCCGCTCGCCAAGGCCCTGTGCGAGAACCTGCTCTCAGCCCTGCTGATGGTGCAGCCGCAGGCAACCCTGTCTGACTCCGCGTGACTGGGCCTGGGGGAGGTCACAGGACTCCGAGGCAGCACTCCGTAGGTCGGCCCAGGACCAAAGCTGGTGGCCAGGAGTGGGGAGCTGGCCAATTGGATTTACCCCCTGAGGACCCCAGGGGGGCTCCCCGGGGGCAGTGGGGGTGCGGCGGGGAGAGGCCGCCGAGGGAGGCTCCGGAGGGTTGAGGGTGCCGAGGGCAGGCCTGGGGGTCACAGGGGCCTTGGGGAGCCTGAGGTACCCTTGGAGGATCTTGGAATCTTTTGGGCTTTGGGGAGTTTGAGGTGACCTTGGGGGGCCTCTGGAGGCCTGGGGGATCTTGGGGGGCCTGGGGTTCTTGGAGAACCTTGGGAAATCTTTGGGACCTTAGGGGGCTTTGAGGGACCTGAGGGGTCTGGAGGCATTGAAGGGCCATGGTGGGCCTTTAGGGGTCTGTGGGAGAGTGGAAGAGCCCTCCAAGGGCGTGAGTCATGCTGATATCTGTGGCCTGGGCTTGACCCTTCACCCCCGGGAGCCCTGGCTCTGCACAATAGGAGGGTCCAGGCCCAGGCCACCCCACACACTCCACCCCCACACGAACTCACGGGCGGCTGGGGATTGTGGGTGCTCATGGGAGGTGGGGAACAGCTGCAGGATGTGCCACGGCCTTCCCCTGGGGGCACCTCGCTAGCCCTGGTGCGTGTCTGCCTGTGCCCATTTGCTGTGCCCATGTCCCCCGTGTGCCCAGGTCTGCTGCCCCTCCTTTTTGGTTCCCTTTACATGTGAACCCAGTGGAAGCTGCTGCATCCCTGCACGGCCCCTGCCCCAGGCTGGAGAAGTGACCACAGGACAGAGGAGGAGCATGGGAGGTCAGCAGGAAGGGAGGCAACACCCAGGTCAGCAGGGGCCCCAGGTGGCCAGGGGTCCATCCCGGGGTGGATGGCAGGTCCAAGCACAGCTTACGTAGGGCACTTGGCATTGTCCTTCCATGAGGCATGTAAAGGAAGGTTGGCCTTGATCCAGAGCCCACTCTCGTGGTTTACCAGTGAGGGAAGCTGGCAAGGGTGACCTCAGGTCCTGATTTCCCAGGATGGTCCTGGTTTATGTCTGCTGTCCTGCTGAATTATCAGTAGCACCCCCTCACACCCAAGAGTGTCCTTATTTGGATGACATATTATGAGGTTCCCCTGAAAGACCTTTGGATCACACATGAGAGCCTCCCCCCAGCCCTGGGGTGCTCAGAAAGATCTGGGGAGAGGGGCCCTGGAAGAGACTGGTACTCACATTGCAGAGTGGGGGGCCCCCAGCAGTGGGGTGAGACTGAGAAAAGACCCCACACTGACAATGGCCTGGCCTGAACCCGGAGGATGGGAGCTGCTGGACACAGGGGCAGGAAGACATCCCCGGCGACACCAGGGCTGGATCTTGAAGCATGCAGAAGGACATTAGGCAAAAACGAAGGAAATCTGGATAAAGTGTGGACTTTAGTTAATGATAATGTATCAGTATCGGTTTATCCTTGTAACAAATGCACCACATTATCAGTACGTTAACTAGGGAGACTGGGGGTGGGCTTTATGGGGATTCTCTGAACTTCCTTTGTAATTTTTCTGTCCATCTAAACTGTTCTTAAATTTTAAAAGTATTTTTTAAAAAGCCACTCTTCCAACAGGACTGGCTGCCCACCACCCTCCTCCTGGCCTCAGCACTGGTTCATTCCTCAGCACGGCCAGCACTCATGGTAACCTGGGGCTGCTGTGGGCAAACAGAGATCCTTCCTGGCCTCCGTGTGTGAACCCCAGGTCCCTTTAAATAACCTTTTTATTGTATCTTTGCATATGTCGTAATGATTATATCAATACCTTTATGTAATATCCTTGGCCCAAGGTCTTCCTTCCTTCCTTCTTCCTCAGGTGTCTGGAGGTTCCCCAGCAGATGCAATAATTAAATTCGCTGGTACCTTCTATTCCTCCTCTCCCCCTCCTCGTCCCCAGCATCTGGTTTGAAATCATATTTTAATGTCCAGTTCACACCCATAAGGTAAATGGCACTCCAATCCTACTTTTTCTATACTCTCCCCTTTCTTCCCTAGCATTTCTACATCATCTCAGTTAAGTTTAATTCTAAGGATAAAATGTATTTGCTGCTTGTCATCAGTCCTGCTCTCCCTTCCTTTCCATCCTCTGAAGCCCATTCTCTAGCAGGTCCCTTCAGTAAGGCTCATGGAAGCAGTGACTCTGAATAACAGTTTCTCTGCGGCCTTTAACACTGACGGTCATTTTGACTGGATATCATATTTTGGGCTCACATTTTCCATCTCTGGATGTGCCTCTTCTGGTAAAGAGCATGACTGTCAACAGTCCATTGGTGATCTGGCATTTTTTCCTTGTAAGTGGCACGGATTTTTTTTTTTACCTCTGTGTCCAAAAGATTTTCTTTTCTTTTTCTTTAAAACTCAATAATTTCACTCAACTATGTGCCAGAGTTATTCATTCCAGAGCAATTTACCTAGTAGAGGGTAAACTGTATGTAATTTCAGGGTTGTTCATTTTACATTTCAGGAATGCTCCCCTGAATTATAGTTTCAATAACTCCTGGTCCCTTAATCCAGTTTTCTTCTCCAAGGAGCCCTGAGTCAGTTGCATGTCAGGGCTTTTTGCCTGTCTTCCACATCTCTCATTTTCTCTTGAATCCTTCTTGCATCTTTCTCAATTCTTTCTGATTTAAAGGATTTCCTTTCTACCTTCTGTTTATCTCAGGGCATAGCCACTGTGTTCACTGCTTTGGTGTCCCTACCAGCTTTGCCTTCATACCTGGGATGATTCCTTATTTCTAGTCATTCCCCTAGCTTGTCAACTCCCAAATTTTCTTTTCCTAGAATTATCAATTCTCTGGGTTTTTATAATTCTGAATTATGCTGTTCTTTCATGATTTCTATCATTTCCTTAATTTTTTGCCTAACTCTGAAATGCCGCTCTGCAGTTGCGTCTGTTCTCGGGCACGTCCTTCTGACACATTCTCTTCCCTTCAGCCATGCTGTCCAATGGCATATTTGAATTAATTGGAATGAAATACAATTACAAACTCAGTTTCTCATCCACACTGGCCATATTTCAAGCACTCAATAACCACGTGTGGCTATTGTATTGAGCTGTGCAGATATACAGTATTTCCATCATTCTAGAAAGTTCTATTGAACAGAGCTGGTCTGTAACATCATAGGTCTCTCCCTTACTCTCTTTTTCTTATAATAACTTGGGGCAGTGCAGACTGTGAGCCTCCTCCGGCCTGCTCCATTACACTCCCTGCGTCCCCTCCCCGGCTACCTGCGCTGAACTAGCCCCCCATACCTCCACGCTCACCGTGCCCGTTCAGCCCCACAGGCCCAAGGCAGAGAGGGCCGTCGCCTCTCCACAACCCCCCTGCCCTCTTTCGGCTCCAAAGTCCCCCCTCAGAGAAGCCCCCAGGTCTCTAGGTGGGTGCAGGTCTCCCCCTTCTGCACACCCAGTCCCACTGACCCCTTGTGCTGACAGCTCAGGCGTGGGACTTCCTGCCCCACAGGAGGGTCTACGAGGGCCAGGTCTGACCGGTGCTGGCCTCTGCATGGCTGTGAAGTGAGTGAGGGGTGAGAAGGAATGCAGCCTGACCACCACCCTTCAGAGCAGGGAAACTGGCACAGAGAGGTGGAGGGACTTGTCAGGGTAACACAGCAGGTAAGACCTAGAGCCTAGATCCAGGCTAGCAGACCCGGTCTCCTCCCACAAGGGATCAGAAGGACGGGACTACTAAGGAGGGAGACCCTGCCCACGTGGCGCTAAGTTGTCCCGAACTGGAACCGCAGACTGTTGGGCACCGATGGGGCAGGAGCCTGGGCTGCCCTTGCAGTACCGCCTATGGCCACCAGGTGGCGAACACCATTAGTCTGAGAAGCCATAAGTCTGTGGGGCAAGCCCCATCTCAGGCCAGCGGTCTTAGGGGCTGAGCTCTGCAGCCCTCCCTGGGGCTTGGCTAAGCCCTGCCAAGGAGCCATGTATCCTATCAGGGAATACGTTTCTATCTGCAGGGAACACGATCTCCCCAGGGCCACAGCAGAGAAAAGCCTTTCATACCTGCATTTGTCTCCAAGCCTCCTCCACTCAGAGATGCTCATTTGTCCTGATCTGAGCATTTCTGAGATGCTGTTGCAGCTTTCAACAGAAGAGTGTGTCTGCTGCAGCGGGGGAGCGAGGTGCACGGGGGTGGGTGAGAGGGCTTCATTTGCTCCTGAAAAGTTGCATAAAGTTAAGTTGATGGTGCGTCTTACCCGATGGCACTTTAAGGTCAAGACATCCGTGAATTATGTTTCTGGGTGTCCCTTAGCCACTCACTAGCCCCACATTTCCTGAGTGCCTTCTATGTGCAAGGCATTCCCAGGGACTGAAGGTTAAACATGAACCGATTTATATGGAATGCATGGACCTATCTGACCTTCAGCCCCCTGGGTGGGGGGAACTGTGCATCCTCCCAGAGGCCTCCGCCTCCCCTGCAGGTTGCCACTTGCCTCTTCCCTGGGACGCATGAAAATCTCAGCCTTCACTTTATGGAGAAGGAAATCGAGGCTTGGAGGGTTAGGTGGCAGACACACAGCCACCCAGAACTGGCCTGGTCTTGCCCCTCCGGAGGCAAACAGCACAGGCAGGGTGGTCCCTACCTTCCCTGCAGGGACCCCACGGCTTCCCAGGGGCAGGGCTAAAGGTCAGAACTGCCTGAACCAGAGGCCTGGTGGGGAGACTGGGTTCCTGAGAGAGATGTTTGAGGGCGGTGGCCAGTGTTCAGAATCCAAGGTGGGGCAGCAGCTCTGAGTCCAAAGGGTAGAGTACCTGAGGGAGTTAGCAGGAGGAGAACAAGGAGGGGCCAGGGCAAATGAGGAATCCAGCTGCGAGGGAGCTCAGGGCAGGCTGGCTCATCTGAAAGTGTCCAGGATGAACAGAGTGGCCCTGGGGGAGCCGAGAGGAACAGGAGCAGTCAGGGAAGGCTTCCTGGAAGAGAGCTGCACTTGAGCATGGGTGCACGGAAAGGAGCACATGTGTGGGCATGCCAGGGATGAGGGGGCCAGGGAAGAACCATTGTCCCCAGGCTTGCCAAGAGGAACAGTGCACCTAGCCTCTGCTGTGGCCTGGGAAGCTGGAGAGAGTCAGATGTGCCCCCTGCTCTCAGGCCAAGTACAGGTTGGTGGGAGAAACAGGCTCAGAGGCAAAGGCCACCCGCTGGTTTTGGTGCTGGATGGAGGGGGGCAGAGCACCCAGGCTGGCCAGTCAGGAAGGAGCCTGGAGCCAGTGAAGGGTGAGGGAGGAGCTGAGGGGGAGACAGCAGCTTGTGCAAAGGCCCGAGTTTACAGACGGTCGTTTGACAAATGGGTGGGCATCCTGGGACCAGACACCACACTAGGTGCTGAAGAGACAGCTGGGGGGAAACCACAGAGCCCCTGCCCCTGAAGCTGACAGTCTGATGGCAGAGTCAGGAAATGTACAGAATAAATCAGGGCATCTTGTAGTTTGTGTGAGTTTCCTGTTGCTGCTATCATAAATCTTGAAGTAACTGCGATTATCTGTGCAGTTCTGGAGCTCAGAGTCCTAAGGTCAAGGGGCCGGCAGGGCTGGTTCCCTCTGGAGGCTCTACAGGAGGACCCATGTCCCGTGTTCTCCACCATCTGGGGCTGCCTGCATTCCTTGGCTCGTGACCATGGCCGCTCCTGTGTCTCTGCTGCAGTGGCATGGCTTACCCCAGTCTCTCTCTCATCTCTGGTTCCATCATCACATCCTCAACTCTCCTACATCCTTCTCATGATCACATTCAGATTTTTCTGATGACACTAGATCCACTTGCATAATCGAGGACAATCTCTCCACCTCCAGATCTTTAACTTACACGCATCTGCGAAGCACCCTTTGCAGGGAAAGTAATGCGTCCATGGGTTCTGGTGATTGAGGTCCAGGCATCTTGGGCAGTGACTGTTCTGCCCACCATGGTGTATTACAAAGTGATTCGTGTCAGAACTAAAATACAGGCAGAGAGGGTGGCCAGGGTGGACCTCAGGGCAGCACTGGAGCAAAGCCTGGAAGAGGGTGAGGGGTGGGGCCGTGAGATTCTGAGGGGAGAGCAGGCGGGCAGTGGGGTCAGCAGGTGCATCGCAGAATGGCAGGGAAGCCGTGTGCCTGGTGATGGCCCAGTAGCAATTCTGGTCTGAGAGGCTGAGGCAGCTGAAGGAGGGGTGGCTGGATGTGGCCAAGGCCAGGCAGGTCTGCCTGCTGGGGTCAGGGGTGAGGTGAGGTGGCTGCCAGCCTGGGGACCCAGGGGTGCGAGGGGCCTGGGGGACAGCCAGACCCCCGGAGGGCGCTGCTGGGGGTGGGAGAAGACACAGGATGGAGATGCAAGGGGGGGGTGCACTGGGGACCCCAGAGGGCAGGGGAGCACAGAGGGTCTAGGACGTGGGAGTGCCACCGATGCGGGGGACCTGGGTTCAGGGCTGCCTGAGCCTCTGTCTCCACCTGGCCAGGGGGGTAGAAGGCCTGGGGAGGGGTCTCCTCAACTCCTCAGGTCATGACCCCTTTGGTGGCACTAAGCTTGCTCCTAAGTCTTCGCCCTTTCAAGTGGCCACCCCTCCGCTCCTGCGCTTGCCTCTGGCTTCATTGGCATTATCTGCCCACTGGGACCTTTCTTAGCAACTGTCTCGGACCCAGGTGCGTCACCGTCCCTGGAGCCCCCTGTGAGTCATGGGTACCTGCAGTCACGCAGGTCCCCCCACATGCCCATCTCTGTGTGCATCTCCTGGGGCTCTTCAAAGCCCTGGGGGTCTTTTTGCGGAGCAGCTATGTTGCTTTGTCACTGCCCCACCTTTCCAGGCTGGTGAAGGGGTGGGGGCCTGTAATCGTCTGCTGCTGGTCTAAATCCTTACTCCTTATGGCTTAGTTTCCCCATCTATGAAATGGGCCCAGGGATGCCCCCACCACCTCCCTAGCCCAGGGTAGGCTGGGTGTCTGCTAGATGGTGGAGGCCTCCTGTGGGCTTTAACTCCAGGGTTGGGGAGGTGGGTTCTGCTAAGTGCAGATGGAGTTGTCTGGCAAAGGGTGGACAAAGGTGGGGCCCCTGACCAAGGGAAGTGTAGGGCTGGGCTTCCAACCCTGGACCGGGTCCCCCTCCTCCGGCCTTAGAGGCCCAGTGCAGTTCCAGCAGGAGGGGCTCAGGCGCACTGTCCTGCTGTGTCTGCAGGGAGACCCCGACCCCATCTGTGCATCTTCCCGGGGCTTCTCAAACGCTGGATCCCAAGGTCAGCGTGCTGGCTCCTGCGGCGGCCGCTGCCCCCTGGATGGAGACGATCACTTGCTAGAGAACTCGGGGACCTCCTGGCTGACTGTCCCTACGTATCTGAAGCGCCCCTGCCCAGCAGCCGCCTTCTGGACCCTTGCGCGGCTCTGCCACGGCCTGGTGATGGGACCCTGCCACTCCCTGCTTAAAGTCCTTCCATGGCTCCCCAGGACTCCTGGGACGGACCTGAACTCAGCGAGTGGTCCTCCTTTCTCTTTGCAGCTGAATGGAACAAGTGGGGCTCTCTCCTCTCTCGGTCTTGCTCTCCCAAACCCCGCTGCCCCGCTGCCCCGTCCTTCCAGCCACTCCACAATCAGACCCCTTCTCCCCCAGCGCGGGCCCCGCCCACCCCCATACAGTGAGGAAAGTGGAAACCACCACCACTGCCCAGGGCCGCTCGGTTCCAGGCCCTGGAGGTCCCAGGGCAGATGACGCAGGGAAGGGGCCTGGAATCTGGAGCCCTGTTCTTTCTGCCCTTGGTTGCCTAGACGGGCACCTGAGCCCTGTGTTGGCGTCCTGTGCCACACGGGGTCGTGTGCAGTGGCATCATGGCTTAGACACCAAGTGCCAAGGTCAATTCAGCATCCCTGGGGGCACCTGCTGGGTGCCAGGCGAGCTCACAGAGGGTGAGGGAGGAGCTGGGATGTGGACTCTGGTCAGCCTGACCCTCTGCTACCCATTCCTTCATCTGCATGCCTCCATCGGGCCACCAACATCCTCCGCTTTTGCTTGTCATTTGGGGTTCCTCTTGTATCCGGTCACCCTGCCCTTGGATACTCTTCAGGGAGCTGGGCTCTGAGGCCGCGCTGGCCCCATGGTGTGAGCAGGCTCCGGGCCACTTGCCCAGAGCCGTGCACCCAGCTCAGAATTTGCCACTCGGCCCACTTGTCTGCTGTTCTCCCACGTCCAACCAGCTCCGGGCAGAAGGGTGGGGAACCACTGGTAGCCTTGCCGCCCAGCGGCAGTGTGGCCCTGAGGGCCGGGTGCCTGCTCAGAGCCTGTGTCCTTGTGTAGTCTGCTAGGGCTGGCGGAACAGATAACACAGCCCAGGCGGTTCAAAGTACAGATTTATTCCCTCAGTCCTGAAGGCTGGAAGTGTGCTTGCTACTTTCATGAGCCAATGGATTCCCTTTTGGGTTAATTGGAAGTGGGTTTCCATCCTTTGTGAACAACAGAGCTCTGACGATTGCACACATAGCCTCGCCAAGACTCTGCGGTGGGGGTGGGGGTGGGAGGAGGAATGAATAATCTGGGGTGATAGGGAGGGAGGCAAGAACACAACAATGAACACAATCACAGTCCTGGAGGCAGGAGGTGGTGGGTGCCACGTGGAAACGTCTGAGTGCCCTGGCTGCATGGGAGGCTGGGCCCATTTCTGGCCAGGCTGGTCAGTGGGGCATCATGGAGCTCGGCCTTGCAGACCAGCTCAGGTTAAAACAAGAATTGTTACCTTAGCTTCCTGCTCTGAAACTATCTGGTCCCCCATTCCACAGAAAGGAAACTGAGTCACAGGCAGGTACAGCCTCCTGCCGGGAGCCCCTGTCCCACACCCATCAGGGCCACCTCCCAGGCAGGGAATGCTGGGGAGGGAGAAAATCTCACCCCAGGGAGTGATTCGGGGACCTGAACAAGGGTCCCAGAGGAACGGATAGGTGTTTCCCAGACAGGAAGCTGGAGGGTGGGCTGGGAATGGGGTAGGGGAAGTCCAGCTCCTGACTTGTTGGGTGGAAGGTGCCTGTAGGACTCCCAGGGTCAGAGCAAGGAGGCAGGGCTGGAGGCACAAGTGGCAGATGCGAAGGGGCAGGGTGGAGCCCGAAGAGCCCAGCTGGGGAGGGCAGGCCAAGACAGTCTGCAGACCTCTACATTCCCTGGGTACCCCAAGCTCTAGCAGCCATCCCGGTCAGACCTGGGTGGGGGAGCTGAGAGTGGGTTCCCCAGCTCACAAGGGCCTGGGGTTCTGCAAGCCCTTCTCCTCTACCTGTGCTCAGAGCACCCTTCCCCCAGCCAGACAGCCTCTTGCTCTAGAGCCAAGGTGGGGCAGGTTTCTCCTGGGGGTCCCAGACCCAAGGGCAGGTGAGCTTAGAGTGGGCTCTCTTCTGCTGCCCTGCCCCACACTGTAGTCCCTGGGGAGACCCAGGAGTGTGGAGAGGTAGTGCGGGGGCTCCCTTGCATGACGAAAGGGAGATTTAGAGAAAGTGGGTTTGCAAGCCCAGAGGTGGGATTCTGAGACAGGGAGGGCCTCTGGGCGTAGGCGGCCCCTGCTAAGACTGGATTGGAAGTCTAGAGGCGTGTGCCCACTTCCATTCCTGGTGCAAGCTCTAGGCCGAACCCCCCGGGTGGGCAGAGCAGTAGCGATCAGGGAAAAAGATTTCCCTATGGCATATGGGTGCCACTGATTATCTCCCGATGGACAGGGGGTCCCGGCGCTCCCATGGGTGTCCGATGGGCGGGCTGCAGGCGAGGTGACAGCAGCGTGCAGAGTTGTGCCGGAGGAGTCTGTGGTGAGAGCCGCGCGGGGGCGCGGGGTCGGTTAAAGGCCCCGCGCAGGAGCCGCCACGCGCGTGCGCGTGGGCGCGTGTGGCGGGGACGCACGTGGGTCACCCAAACAAAGGCGGCGTCGCGTGACCAAGCTCGCGCACGCGAGGACCAGCCAGCGCAGATGCGCCTCCGCGGAGCCCGGAACCGGCCACGCCAGGAGCGGCGCGGCGGGGCGGACGCGAGGGGCCGGGGCGGGGCGACGCGAGTGCAGGGCGAGAGAGGCAGGCGGCGCGGGCGGCGGACGGCGGCTGCGCAGGCTGGGCCGGGCGCGCGCAGACACCGCGCAGCCGGACGTGAGCGCGCCACCTGGCGCTACCGCCTCCGCGCTCGTGTCCGGGACCCGCGGGGACTCCTCCTCCGGGTTCCCCGGCGCCGCTGGGCTCCCGGGCGGCCGGCAGGTGCAGCGCGGCCGCGCGGCTGGCGAGGGGAGCGCCTCGGCGCCGGGTGGATGAGAGTTGGCCCCGATCTCCGCGCAGGGTAAGCGGCGCGCGCGCGGACGCCCCTACGGACCTCGGTGGACACCCGGCCCGCAACCGGACGCAGTCCGTCACCCTCACCCCGGCACCTGGAGCGCGGCCCTCCGAGCAGGGCCCCGCGCCGACGCGCCCCGCATACACGCCCCCGGCTTCCGCGCCAGCCGGGGCGCGCCTCGCGGCCGCCTCCCGCCCTCGCCGCGGCCACCGGCGTCTGCTGGTCCGTATCCTGCCGGGCCAGTCAAGGCGACGAGGCCGTCCCGAAGGCGCGGGGCCCGGGCTGGGGCGGTGGTCGTTGGGCCTGGGGTCCCGCGACCAGGCGGGGGCAGGGGCGTGGCGAATGTCGTCCTCCTGACCCACTACTTGAGGGGACAGGAGAAGAGTAGGGCGCCCCTGGCCCCTGCGACCCCAGAAACGACCCCGCCAAAAAGTTGTAGGCGCTGCCCCCAGCCCTGCACCCCTCTTTCTGTCCGGCCTTTTCTCCCTTTATTTGGGACTTTTACCTGGTGGGGCTCAGTTGAGGCCCAGACCCGCGTGCAGGCTAGGAGTGGGGTGGTGTGGCATGCCCCATCCTGGAACCCCGTGCCCAGGCAGGCCCTGTGCCCTTCCTTCCCTGTGCAGGCAGGAGGAGAGAGCCAGAGGGGGTGGGCTGGCGCACCTGACCCTGCCTGTGGCTCTGGGGCAGAAAGATTGGCAGCTCCCAAGGCCACAGACCCAAGCAGAAACCCCCCAAGCTAGTCACCCTTGAGCTGTTGCCAGCCCTGCACTTCCAGAGGCAGGGAGGATTCCGTTTGGGGGTGGTGCTTTTGCAGGATGGGGTTCCCTTCTTGCCTTCCTCCTGCCTGTTGGAGAGGAAATTGAGTTTTGAGCCTCCCCTTGTCCCCCCAAAACACACACACAAATGGAGTCTCCTGATGCCCAGCCCCCACCAAACCCAGCCCAGGGGGTTGTTTTAGGGCTGGGCCTGACA
>JAVSCE010015486.1:0-32160 GCA_032199065.1 Smutsia gigantea
GAGAAGCTAAGGATTATTATTCTCATTTTAAAAACAATAAAGCTGAGGCCCAGAAGGATGAAGTCAGTGACGCAGGCTTAGTACTTGGAGAAACCAGGATTTTGAAGGCTCCAGATCCTGGGCTAGAAGGTGCTATAATATTCCCTGGTCATCACCGTGGACACTGTCACCTCCATTGTGGTTACAGCCATGCACTGTCTGGCAAGAAAGCGATTCACTGGGAGAAAAGCCTGGGTTCCCATCCCTGGCATCACCTGCTGGTGACCTTTAGGGCCGGAAGAGCAACCTGTAAGGCTTGGTGGGGGCAGGGCCTTGGCTGGCATTTGAAGGACTGGGGGATTGGGAGAGGCAGAGAGCCGGGGAAGGGAAGTCTGGGGAGACGGGAGGAGCACTGGGAGAAGGGGTTTGGGGCACTTAGGCTGAGGCTTTCGCAGCTTCTCCTTCCTGGAAGGTATGTATGAGGCTCACTCCCTTGTAACTCCCCTGGGACCACGGCGGCAACCAGGGAATAAAGAGGGTGCTGCTGTCACACGCTCCCCACATACCTTTCCTTTGAGCCTCCCAGAGGCAAGGAGAGGAGCGGATCTTCACTGTCCCTCCTCCACTGTTGCTCACATGGTGTCCTACTCAGAGAAGGCATTCTTGAGCTGCTTGTCCAGGGGATTGATTATTTTGAATGGCTCTTTGGGTAGGTGCGGTAAAAGGGGCTTTTCTTATGCTTGGGTTCTGAAAATGGTAGCATAGTTTGAGGGGAGGTGGAGCTACGACTGAAACTTGCACAAGGCAGGGGACCTGAAACTTGACAGGCAGTTTGGGAGTGGGGTGGGGTGGAGAGGGCGGTGGAGCAGAGCAGGAGGTAGGCTGGAGTTGCCCTGGGGGCTGGGGGGCAGAATCAGATTGCAACTCCTGGGCAGGCCAGTCTGAGATCTCTAAGATAATGACGGTGGAAGGGGCTGAATGGTGAGCCCTCCCTCCTGGGACACCTCCTCCACTCGCTCTCCGTCCCTGTGGGATCTCTCCCCTCCCTGGTTCATTTATCTTCCCTTATCTTTCCATACCCGTCACACCTGAGGACTTGGGAGTTGTCTGAAGGAGGCAAGGGAACTGTAGGCTGTGAGAAAGTTTGGGAGCGTAGAGACAGGGAGAGGAGACCTCCTAACTCTACCACGGTCACTGGCCCCTACCACCACACCTGCTGGGGAAGGAGCTGGAGACTGCCTGTATGGAAAGATGGGTTTCCTTCTGGGCAGACCTCCCTTGGCACACAGAGGCCTCCCCGCAGCCACAGCCTGTGGGGTGACTGCAGCCCTTGAGCATATGTGTGGCAGTCCAACTGTGCCTTCACCTTCCTTTAAAGCAAGGGCACCTTGGTTCTCTCTTCATTTTCATATACCATGAAAGATCCTCAGACAAATTTAGCCTCTCTGTGCCTCTGTTTCCTCAGCTAGAAAATGGAACTGGTTTCCCAGCCCAGTCCAGAAGGAAGTCCTGGACCCTGACATGGAGACAGGGCTCACTGAGATCAAGATGCTGGCGTTAAGGTCTCTCAAACAAGTTAACGGTGGTGCTGGGATTTGAACCCTGATCTGACTCCAGATCTCCCTTTCCACTGAAAACCCTTTGTTAGTATGATTATTATCAGATACCATGGCACAGAGGCAAGCTCATAACCAGTTTATCAAATTCCCTTAATTCTAGACCTTGCTGCAGAATATATCTTTCTCTCAGGCCCCAAGCAAGGATTCAAGGGCTGAGTTGAAGGGCTTGCTGATGCTTTGAGACAGTGTTCAGTTCAGCAAACTGTGGCCCCCACCTGTTTTTATAGTTTCCTTGGAACACAGCCACACCCATTTATTTACATTCGGTCTGCAGCTGCTTTTGAATGGCAAAGGCTGACTGGATTAGTTAGGACAGAGACCAAATGTGGCCCTTCAAGTCAAAAATACTATCTGGCCCTTTACAGAAGAAATTAGCTGACCCCTGATTTGAAGTCCAGGGAGTGGTCAGGGAAGTCCCTTGCCAGGCTCTCTGTGAGCAGTGGCCAGTGCCAGGGAACACTGATTTTTGGAAGGGGCCCTGGAGAGGCCTTTCATTTGGTGCATTTGCTAGAAATGCTGGCTGAATCTGCAGCCCCTTGTAGGGCTGGGAGCAGACAGCAGTAAGGCTTCTCTGCCTGCCATTCCCTTTGGCGTTTAGCTGGCATGGTCTCACTCTGGTCAGAAAGAAACTTTGGATTGAGAAATTTCAGTTGAGTACTCTTTAGGCCTAAAAAACAGAATTATATAAGTACCTCAGGACAGCAGCTCGGGCCAGGCCCCATGGTTCCCTTGGCGGTAGGGGAGCCCAGCTCTGATTGTGGTACCAGGTCAGCCAGGGCTTGTGGGAGAGTCTGAAATGTTAAGTTTCAAAGTGGCCGTGGCTCCCTTTACACCACACCTGGGGTCCCAGAAGTCCGTGTCTGTGTTGTTTGTCTCACTAACTTCTGTCATTTCAGAGGCTAACTTCTGGATGGATTTGAAGCACTGTTGTTTTTCAGGTTCTCTGCTCCCCAGCTCACCAGCCATCAACCTCTCCATCCAGGACTTATGGTCCAGACACAGCTCAGTGAACCCCTCTCTCTTTGTTTCCTCTGCATTTTCAAAAGCAACCCCCTACTCTGATTCTGTTGTATTTATTTGGTCAAGCCACTATATTGCCAAAGGGTGGCAACCCACATGTCCTGCCTTCTTCTGATTTGGTGTCTAAGTATCTTCCTAAAAGGTCACCAGCTTTGCTTCCCTTCATCCCCTGCCCTAAAAGAGTCGGGCTTTCAGCCACCCTAGCGTCTAGTTGACTACATATGCACAGAGGACCCTGGAGGCTGCTCCCTCTCCCTGTCCCCACCTCCTCTGTCCACTGTCCTCCCACCAATTGAACCAAATGCAACTGGGCCTTCTGGAGGCAGTGTTAGTTGGTTAGCCTCCATTAGCCTTTCTCTGATCCCACCAGTCGACACCATGCCATCTATTTCTATTGCACTTACTGAGAATACCAAACACACTTTGTACTTAAGTCCTCTCTCTAATTAGGGAATCTTCTATAGTACCATAGAAAGTTTGCATTTCAGAATTCCAAGCCCAGATCCTAGATTCACTTACTGGCGAAGAGTCTTTAAGCAAGTCACTTCACCTCTCTGAGCCTGTTTTCTCATTTGGAAAGTGGGGATCATGGTGTGTGTCACCCAGTTGTTAAGACGATAAAATGAGTCAACATTTTTTTTGGAGAGCTCTGTAAACTGTTAAAAGGCTACACACTTATGGTTCAGTATTAAGTTGTCCTGCCCTGCCACCTTGGCTTCATGTGAAATTAGAGCTTTGGGGGTGACTAGGGAGATAGCAGACCAATCAGAATAAAGCCAGCCCACCCAAAACTCCTTGCCTAAAACCAGTTACTCTGATGACCAGTTTGCCTAAAAGCCAAAGTAGTAATTTTGAAAGAAGGCATTTCATACCAATTTTCCTAAAAAGGCACTTCCAACATAATGTCATATTTTTAAATCACTATGTCACAATCTGTAGCATTTTGTCAATGTTGAGATTGCTTTGTATGCTTGTGGGTAGCTTTTTCTATTTTATCTCTTATTGAGGAGTTTTGTGGCTTTTTAGCAAGTTTATTTGAAGACCCTTTCCTAAAATTGTATACTTCTAGCACTAAATACTTGTCAATTCTGTGGAATTTCCCACCAGATTTATCAAATGCACCTTTTGGATCACTCCTGTCTCCTTCTCGCCAGGTTTTACTCTGCATTGTGTATGCCTGTGTGCACCTAATGAGTTCATTAACCAAATTAGCATGTACCCAGTGCTCCTTTCTGTTCTGCAAGGTATTGGCATTTTGACAACTAGCATGAAGAAATGAGACACATGGGGCAGAATTGTGTTGAACTCCTTGCGTTTTATTTTTCAGGCTATCTCATTCATCAAGCAACTCTATTTCGTGAAACATAAAATGATACATATGAAGTCATTACCGAATGTATTTATTGCAGGAAACATAACATTTTTCAAGAAAGGCAAACTGGCTAAAAAGTCCCGGAAGTGTTCAAAAGTAGATAAAATTAGAAGACACCCACCAAGGATACAAAACAACTTTTGGTAGAAATCCACTTTAACCAGAATGTTCTTAAATAAATTGCTTCTTTAAGATCCTATAAATGACACTGCCAAAAAAATTAGCCAGAACACTGAAAAGTGAACTGAATTTTATGTGACCAAGGCATCAAGCATAAACATTCGTTTTGTGAGTTTGTGGCAAATTGGTTTGGGGCCGTTTGACCTGGAACCAATTTGGGATACAGGCACGCATCTCCCTGCATGTGCAATAGGTGGACATGGGAACAACCATGATGCTCAGGGGGCGGAAATGCCTCTCCTAAACATGACCTCCAAGAGTAAGGGTGAATTGTCAGCTTTAACTCTTTATTATAAAGACATATTTACACAGAACACTCTTTACAAATACAGTGAACACAATTATGGGAAGGGGACAATTTAATGAAAAGGGCCTTAATATCTTTGTATAAATTAGTATAAGAATCATACACAACCACTTTAAATAAGACAGCCCGTCAGCCCACTGTCCTCTTCTGTCCCCCATCCCCCGTTTGCCCTTTCCCAGTGGGGCTGGGCAGCTGATGAGGCAGAAGATGCAGAGAGGAGGAGGGAGAAGGCCCAGGCCCTGGTAGGGGCATCAGTGGCAGCATGGGCTTTCTGGACATGGGCCAACCCCCCACTCTGAGCCTGAGGGTTGGTGGCACCCAGACCAGCGACCTGGGGCAGGTGTTGAAGCAGCAGTAGTATAGCAGCAGGAGGTAAGGAGGAGACACAGGGAGGCAACATCTGGGGCGTCGTGGGACTCAGAGCCCTGACTCTCCCTGCCCCCACACATATACAGGTGGTCATCAGGCTCTTATCTCCCCTTTTCTTCCTCCTGGGAGTCCTCTGTGAAGGAAACCTGCTCAGACCTATGCTTCCTCCCATGTCTCCTTCCTCCCTTCCTCCCATCTCTCCTCTCTCTTCCCTGTCTCCCTCCATCCTTTCTTTCCTTCCCCACTCCCAAGGAAAGGCCACTGGGAAAGAAGGTCCAGTCAACATGAAGGGAAAGTATTGAGTCCAGTTACTTAAGGCCACCTACTAGCTCCTGAGACCCAGTGCTGGGCTGGGCCACCAGTCAGTCATCTCAGAGCCCAAGCTGCCCATGTGGAAATGTCCAGGGTCTGGGAGCACTGCAGGAATGGGGGCAGCTGGCCAGTCATGGGACTTCTCAGCCCAGGCTGGGGAAGGGACTAGAGGGTGCAGGCCAGGGATGTGAGCAGCTCCATCCCCACAAGACCACAGGGGAGTTCATAGCTGGCTGGCCTCTCCCTTCCCTGGCACCCCCAGCCCCAACCCTGGGAAAAGGCACCTACTGTGGTTTGAAAAGACATCATCAGGAGGGAAGAGGACATCATCAAGTGGGAGCTGGGAGACCTCAGTGCTCGTTCTGGCTCTGCAGCGACCCAGAGCAGGTCACTGCCCCTCTCCAGGCCTCTGTTTCTGCAGGAGTTTGCAGAAGGAGGCAGAGCTAAGTGATCTCCAAGGTTCTTTTTGGCTCTGATATTCTGTGATTCTTGGCAAAAACCCTCCTCCTGCTTGGCTTTTGCTCCTGGGAAGGTATAATGTCATCACAGGCCCAGCACCCTCCCCTCCTGAGCTGGAACTTGAACTAGCTGGTGAGGGTGGGAGTAGGGTGAGTGAGTTGATGGGGGAACTGGTAGAAGACACAGAAAGGTGAGAGGATGACAAGGTATTCCAGGGCTGCTCTCTTTTGCCTCTTCCTTATCTGGCCAAATGTGGGAGGGGAAGAAGCCCCAGCTGCCATTCCTCTCCTTGTCCAGTGTTTCATGCCTCCCTTTGCCGCAGAGCAAGTCCCTGTCCCGGTGTCCCCAAGGAATGCTGTCTGCACCCCGATGCCCCAGCCCCTCTAACTAGCCTCTCATTACCCATTGCTCAATCCTGCTCTGGAGGCCAGGGGAAGAGGCCAGCTGATGGAAAAACCTGGGACCTGCTGGAGCCCATTGAAGAAGGGAGTGTTTGCCCCCCAGTCCCCAGGGCATTCCTGAAAAAGGAAGGGCTCAGTCCTGGAAGGGCGAGGTGGGGACCAGAGCAGGTGCAGAGCCAGGGAGAAGGATGGCCTCCTAGTGCTGGGTCTCCACAGGCAGTCTGGGAAGGGTGGGGAAGGGCCAGGAAAAGGGGCTAAATGGAAGTTGGTGGGTGAGAAGAGCCGGGACCGTCAGCAGCTAGGACAGGTGCAAGATGAGAGGCGCACGAACGCGAGGGCTCCAGAGCAGCAGACCAATCTATGGAGTAGAAGGGACTGCAGGGGCTGGGCGCTTGGAGGCCCCTTCAGTCCTAAAGAGACAAAAACGACCAGAGAAAAGTCACTGACGAGTCCTAGGTCAAAGGAACCACCCAGAAAAGAGGAGACAGACTTCATTCCCCGCTCCCCACAACCCTGGACCTAAAGGCCAAGGCCCCTCAGTTGGCGCTGTGCTGTCCAGTCCTGTTGGATCCCCACTGCAGGCCAGGCCTGGGACAGGCTTAGACTCTAATCTCTGCTGCCACCTTTGATTTTTCTCTCCTTCCCCCAGCTCTGGGCAACTGTCTTCCTGTCCTCTGTGGGCTGCCCGCCAAGGCTCTCTGTTTCCCTCCTCTTCTCTGGTGAGGATCTACTCTGCATACCCGTTGGCATGATCTGGGGCACCCCTCCCCAACTCATCAAGCCCTCCCCCGCAGCACTTCTAGACTGGGCCACCTGGCACAACCCCAGGCAGCAAGGTGGAGGGGAGCCAGCACCCATCTCCTGGGGAGCCAGGAGACTGGTCCCTCTCTGGGCCTCAGGTCTCTTTATCCGTGAAATGAAGATGTGAGACAGGTGCTCTGTAAGCCCCTATGTTGTATGCGGTGCTGGGACTGCTTCATGCACGTGTCAGGCCAGCAGCAGAGTCCCCCAGACTCCAGGCTGTCCCTCCCCTGCCCCTGTCACACTACCCACTGAGCAGAGAGGCTCAAGTACCTGCTTCAGAAAGGCATGGGGCCCTTATGGGAGAGGCGTGGCCGCTGGCGGCGGAATTTCCTCCGACCTCCCTGCAAGGGCCCTGGTCCATTCCTCGACCCTCTGGGCTGCACCAGGTGGCGGACGTTCCCTTCCTGCATCCCCTTCCCGTCAGAAGGCTGTAGCAGGGGCCCTGCAGGAAGGAGAAAGCCTATTAGCAAGGAAGGCTGAGGCAAATGGGCAGGGGGCCACAGAGCACAGGCCCAAGGTGGGGGACAATCTCTCCATTAGGTGGTACTTCTCATAGCTTGTCTTTGTTTTTATCTTCTATCTTAATAAACAATTTGCAATTTTTACACTATCCTGGGGCAAATGGAATCTGCTACTCATATCTTGCAGTTTATGGAGCTGCCTTTATGTCCGTTTGACACTTCTATCATGTTTCTGGCAGGCACAAACATGTTCTCTGTTGAGAACATCATTGGGGATGCAGTTTGGGGCCTTACGCCTGTACTTGGCTGGGGCACCACGGGCCAAAGCCCTCCATTGCAACTTTGCCACTGACACGCTTAAAACATTTCAATGGAATGAATCCCCCCACAGCCACATATTCAACACCCAGATTCAACAGTTATTCAGACCAGAGCCACATGGTCTTTAATACCCCTTTTCTCTTTTTTGTTGCTGAGGTATTTTAAAGCAAATCTGCAACATCATGTCATTCTGCTCCTACTTCCTTTTATATGCCGGTGACCCATTTTGGAGTACTGGAGATCTTGTACCTCACTCTCAGACATTTCATCAGTGTTTGGGCATCTCTGGGGCTCACTTGCTCCCATGGCCTCCTGGGAGTATGGTTGGGGGCAGGGGTCTGGGACTGTGTGCCTGGTGCTGGGTTCTATTCAGTCTGTGACCAGAGTTCCAGGCCAGTAAGTATCTCATGAATGAATGAGTGAATGCATGAGTGAAGAGCCGCCTGAATCAGCGAGTGTGCACAGCAGGAGGGGGTGGGCTACTCCAGCTGGCACCTCCCCACCGCCGCACTATCTCCTCTCACCCCCAACACACCTCCCCTGTGTGTCTGATGTAAATTCTTTCCATTTCAATCCTGGCTGGCTTCTCTTCCGCTCTCTGGGGCTCTGCCCTACATCTGTCCACATCTGGCTTAGAGTAGAAGCCTCCTGATTAGCGATCAAGCCCTGACAATACACTCCAAGTCATGCTGGGAGTTCTTGGGTGTGATGAGGGAGGAGGCACGTGGGCCAGCTCCCATGGAGGCTGCAGGCCAGCCAAGAGAGGCAAGCTGGCGCTCCAGAGACAAGCCTGGCCTCTGGGAGCAGGCAGAGCAGGGGGATGAGATGGTTCTGGGCAAGCGATGGACTGGCAGGGTGCTTGTGCAATGCCCAGTATGGGCCTGGCCTGCAGAAATAGAGCTTGTGAGCCAGTGACCATGAATCCCAGTCTCTCTCCCACCACACCATCGGATTTGCCTTCAGCTATATGCCTGTCCCTCGAGCCCCATTTCCATCCACCCAGGAATCCCCACCACTAGCTCACAGTTTCCATACAACCACCTGTTGGCTGCTAGCCCCCCAGTCATACCCCTGTCAGCTCCTCCTTTCTCTCCTCCCTGACTCCAAGTGTCCCCATGCTCTAGTTCCTTCCTTGGCTCTTGTGAGATTCCTCCTTCACTTGCACACAATTTCCAGGCGTTTATTCTCTTCTTGGGCCAAAAGCAAGCGAGGTTTATCCTTCAGGCCCTCCCCGCCCAGGCTTGGTGCGGCTGCTCTCTGCACTCGCCCAGACGTGCACAGCCACTAGGCACGCATGCGCTCTAGGCCTCCACCCTCCTCCGCTGAGAAAAGTCACAGGCCCAGTACTGTTTACCAGCCACACATTTGTGCTTCCGTTCAGGGTGGGTTAATATGCCAGCTCCTTCCCAAAGCCATTCACTACTGAGAATTAAAACACAACTTATATTTGCACTTTGGGACAGTAGGCATGGATAGGGGCAAGAAGGTCACTTTGTCACAGAGCTGCCCTCATGATGCCATCTGTAAAAGGGCTGGGCCAGGGAGAGGGAAAGCAGGGAATGACCTTCACTAAGCCCCCGACTCCAGCTGCTTCAGCTTCCTCCCTGTGTTTTGGGGTCCCCTTAAGGCTCTCCCTGCCTACCAAGGGGGAGGGGGGCAGGAATGATGCTGATGAGGAGTCAGTACCAGAGAAACACTCAGAGCAGGAAGACTGTGCTGAGCGTGTGGCCAGGCACAGGGGAGGGCCTGAGAGGCCTTGACAATGTAAGTGAGGCCTTGGTTCTCACATCCATGCCCTCAACTACTAGGGGTGGGGGGCAGTGGCACAGGGGTACTGCAGGCATGGAGAAGAGAGGCACGGTACCCAGATGGGGAGGATATTATCTCCAAATGCTCAGCACCCAGGTCTGTGACTGCTGGTGGCAGCCAGGGGGCAGGGCTAGGGGTGAAGGGCCCTAAGTGGTGGTGTGGGTGGGGGGCAAGAAGCAGGATGGGGAACAGGGATGGCGGCTCAGACTCTGGCCAGGAAGACATTCTGGCTCTGTGTCTGCAGAGAACCACCCTGAGCTGACTCAGCACTCAGCCAGGCCCTGGGCAGCAGCCTCCCAGAAGCCACTGGCCTGTCGCATCCCCTTGGGTGGAAGGCTCACTGTCCCCATTGCAGCCGGAAGTCTGCAGCTCCTCCCACACTCTGATCCCATCACCCACCTGTTTCCTACTTGAGATTCTGAGTCTGGCTCACCCCAACATAAGCTGACACCTGAAACCTGGGTTTTATCCTGCCCAAAGGGACATGTAGAGGCTGTTGATTCTCCTCACTCTCAGGTCCTGGCTGTACAAAAGAACTCCCCCTTAGAAATGGGGGCCATCCTCAGTGCCCTTAAATGTCTTCTCCAACTCATTTGCTACTTAAAGGGAGGTTAGGTAATCCCTGGCAGAATCTCAAGCTGAGAGGATCTGGAGCCACTGCTGTCTGTTGTGCCATCAGCAATGAAGCTGCACCATCTCCGCACCGAGACCCACAGTCTGGGGTGAACAGAATTCAATTTTCATGAATCTGAAATCTAGCCCTGCCAGTATACAAAGAGGTACAGGTGACTCCTCAGGGATATGCCACCCTCACCACGGATGACATACCTGTTTTCTTCTCTCACTGAGTATCCTATCTTGTGATTGCTTTAAAAGCCCACATGGGTGCTCTGGTGGAGACCCCGCTGGCTCTGTCCCCAACACTGCTCTGGGGTCCTGCAGGTATCCCTTGGATGAGGTGCCCTTCCTTTGTCTGCCCAGCACCCCACCCCAGTGCCCTGAGCTATCTACCTTTGCCAGCTTTGCTGCCCTGGGACATATCATGCTCTGGCAGCCTGGCCCTCCACTTCCCTGGCATTGCCCTGTGCTGCTGGAGGCCTGAGTCAGGTTACAGGAGCGCAGAGCGCTTAGGGATTGGGGATGCGGAGGGCTCCAGCAGGCCGTCCTTGCACTACCACTGTGACAGAGGCAGGCTTTCTGCTGGGGCTGCGGAGGGTGATGAGGAGGAGGAGGAGAGAAAGAAAGGTGCTCAGACAGAGACCAAGGGACACTTGGTCCTGGCCCAGCAGCTCTCAGACTCAGAAGAACAAAGTGTATCCCTCATCAGGAGGCAGTGCAGGACGCTGTGTGTGGTGGGGGTTGGGGGGACAATCCAAGTCAGGACAGAGTATGTTGTGTGAGAAGCATGGTTTTCAAGCCTGGGACTTTGACTAGGGACTCTGATCGGGGAGAGCATGCAAGTCTGGACAAGGGCAAGGTGGTTCTGGGGTCCCTGTTTCTGATCCAGGACACGAGGCAGGAGCAAGACATCTGTACCTGGACACTTGGCTGGTGGCCACCTGCATGGAGGTGACACCGTCCTCAGCTCCAGGAGATGTCATGGGGTGCAGAAGGCAGTGGGAGCCTTGGAAGTTTCCAGGGCTAGGCTTAAACAAAATGTAAAGGCAACGAATTTCCCCAAATCAGGGTGTGAAGATAGATGGCCTAACAAACAAGGGTGAATTAAAGCAACAAGTGGCAGGGTCTGGGCCAGACACAGTGTTCCCTGCCCTCGGAACCAGCTCTCCCTTTCCCAGTACTGCCCCAACAGCTGGACCCAGAAAGAGTTCTATTGGTCAGCTGGCCAAGAGTCTCCCCCAGCCTCTGGGGGAGCACCAAGTATGCGGAGTAGGAAGCCTCAGTTTCCTCAGGGGCGCCCTTCCTGCACCCACTCTTTCTTCCCCGAAGGCACCACCTTGGCTTCTGTGCCAGTGGCAGTGTCCCGTGGGTGTCCTGTCTTGCCTGCTGCACTGGATGGTGGGCTCCTAGAGGGCAGGCCTTTGCAGTGTCCTTCATCCATAACTTTCCCTCTTTTCCTGCCTCCAGCTTCACAATAGTTTCTGAGGAAAAAGCCTGCTCCCTTCTTACCAAGGAGGGACTCAGCTCTCCGGCCCTAAAGAGGGAGACCACTGGACAGCTAGCCAAGGCAGGTGGTGCCAGACGCAACCAATGTGCCTTCCTCAGCAGCCAGGCAGTGCTCCCTGGGCCAGGGCAGTGCCATAAGTCAAGAGCAGAGAGAGGAGGTGGCCTACAAAGAGAGGGAGGTGGAGCCCTGCCAGGCCCCTTGAGGCTCCTGGGCTACAGGCCATCCTCCTGCTCTGAAGGGTCTGGAAACCAAGTAGGGCGCTGTGCCCTTCCTCTAGGAAACTTGCTGCCCTGCCCTCTCCTTCGCTCTGCTCCCCCTTTCCTGTGACTGTAGCCCTGGCATTGGCATTAGTCCACCTGGTCTTGGCCTTCCCCTTCTGTGATGCCAGGCAGGCAGCAGCGACAGCCAGATCACAGGACTGTGGCAGCTGGAGGTGAGAGCTGGCAGCCCCAAGAGACAGTGATACACAGGGGACAGTCAGCCCGTACTGGGGCTGCTGAGGCATGGGTGAGGACCAGGCTTGGGGAGGGTAAGGGAGCACCAGTGCCAAGTATGTCAGGTCGGGGCTGTGGTGCAGGTGGGGGCGAAGGGGCTCCCTCTCCCTATGCTGCACCTCGGTAGGTGTCAGGCACTGTGTTTCCTGGTTTGGTGCCTGGAGACTGGGGGACTAAGATGAAGCATGCCCATGCCTGGGGCAGGGGGGAGGCAGGAGCCAGGATAGTGAAGAACCAGAACCGAGTCCCTAGGGTGGGATGGAATCTGGGGGAGGGCCTCTTGTGGGAGCAGGAGAGTAGAGCAGACAGGACCTTGGGTACGGGAGGAGAAGACCAGCCTGGCCCGGCCCTGCCTGGATCAGCCTGGGGGAGGCTGCCTCTGCTCACAGGCAGGCTGAAAGAAGCAACAGCTGAGCTCCACGCTGCCGCCTCCGCCTACCGCTGCTGCCTATGCAACAAGTGTCACGTCTGCATCTTGGCACATCATCCTCAGTGGCCTGCGCCCTGAGACCGCCAGCGGCCCCTAACCTCCAGGAGCCAGAAACATTTCAACGCGGGTGCCCAGTCCACCGGCTCAGGTCAGGTCTCTCCACTGATCCACGGGGAACGGGACCTGTCCCCTCCCCACGCCCTCCACCACGTGGGGGCGCGGGACCCGGGGCGCACGCCTGCGGCCCCGAGCGGCTAGGCGCCGGGCGGGTGATGCGCGAGGCCGAGCAGAGCCCCCGGAGGAAGCGGGCCCCGCGGCCGGCCGGCCCCTGGCCCGGGACACCCTGTCAGCCGGCGGCCAGGCGCGTGGCTGCGCTGGACGGCTCGCGCCCGGCCCCCGGGAGGCGGAGAGAGCGCGGATGGGGGCGGAGGGAAGAGCGCGTCGGCTGCAGCCGGCAGAGCGGCAAGGGGAGCGCGGGCGGGCGGGTACTCACCTCCGCACACCGCTGTCAGGGACAGCCAGAGCAGCAGCAGCGCCTGCAAGCACAGCCGCAGATTCATGCTGCTCCTTGGGCTGCGGCCGCCGCGGCCCTGGCAGGGGGCGGGGAGGCCGGGCGCCGGGAGGCGAGCGAAGGCGCGAGAGGCGCGGGGCGTGCGTGCGGGCGCGGAGCTCGCGTGGTTCCCGGGCCAAGCCGCAGGCTGGCCGGCCGCCGCGCTCGCTCGCCGCCTGCTCTCCTGCAGCCTCCCTCTCTGCGGCGGGGCAGCGCTGCCAAGCTGGCCTAGGTGGGAGGCTCCGGGGGCGGGGGGGGGCGACGAGCTCTTTCCAAGAGGCTGGGTGCTAGGCCGCTGTCCCGAATGCCCGTGGCCCCGGCTGCCAGCGAGAATGCTCCCCGCTGACTCCAGGGGCTGCATTTTGTAGCTCATGGCTTGGCCGCGAGCCCACTTGGTCATGTGGTCATCGGGAGGGCTGGAGGGGGGGGCCAGGAAGAGGGAGAGGGAGCGAGCCTCCCGCACCGCCCCCCTCCCGGCACGCACCCGGCAGCCCCAGCCAGAGCGCGAGAGGGAACCTCGAGGTGGCCCCACAACAAAGGCTGCGCGGCAGCTCTGACAGCCCACAGCCGCTCCCTGGACAATGCCCGCTTGGCCGGGGGCCAGAGGGTTTTGGGACCTGCAGGATTTCAAACACAGGAAGCATTTGGGGCAGTGGAGGGGCACACTTAACCCTTTCTCACCTCGCTTCCTTGACAGCTGTCAAGGAACCTGGGTGCTCCGAGAAGGACCTGGCCCAGGCTGGACTCACTACCCCCGCCTCTGCCCCCAACCTCTTACCCGTTGTTTCTTCCTCTGCCGCTCTCCAGCAGCACGGGCTTGGCCAAGACTCCCACCCATGGTCCTCCTTTAATCTGCATCTTCAGTTCGGTTTGTATTGGGGATGTAGCCAAGACTGCTCGATTGCCCATCGCCCCCGGGAGTCATCTCCACCTGGAAAGCCCCAGCCCTCCCCATCCTGCCCCTTAGTTTTTCGTTTTTGCAGCAACACCTCAAATCCCATCTCATCCAGAAGCTTGTCAGGATAGCAGTAATCCAGGAGGGGCTGCCCCTCGCTGTTGGGACAAGCAGGAGCCCCGGTGGCGTCCTCTCTCTTGTTTGTCCCCATCATCACAAGAGGAGAGTGGTTTACCCAACTCCAAACAGTCTAGGCTCAATTCATTTTGCACGTACTTGGGATTCCCCTTTGAAAGTGGGTCCTGAGGTTAGCTTTCCCAGACCATCCGGGCAGCTCCTATAGCCTGGGAGCTCCCAAGGGAAGGGATTGTCTCTTTCACCAGGCTGGGAACCCTGTAAGTTAAGACCTTGTCTTCTCATCCTTTCGCATCTCTCCGAAGTCCCCAATATCAGACTCTGCACATAGGTGGCACTCAACACATATTAAAAGAGTAAACGGAAAGGTGTTTCCACATTTCAGCCAGCCAGGCAGTTTGCTTGAAGTACAAGTCCAGATTTACACAAAAAATACATTGGACAGTGTGCATGTGTGCCATAAAAGATGTGAGAGATGGTATATTTAAAACACTTCAGAAAACAACCCAGTACATACACAAGTATTATCAGTCTCCCTCCACCAAAATTGTCAGCTCCACAGGAGAAGCATGTCTGCTTTGTTCACAGCTCTATCCCTGGACCTAGAACAGTGTGTGGGACATGGCTGGTGTTCAATATATAATTTTGAATATATAAATGAACTTTTCAAAACATCTCTATTGCCTAAATCAAGGTCATGGGAAGGGAATAAAATAAGGTTCTTATTAGGAGTCTGTGGCCCCATTAGCCACAGTCCAGTAGGAAAAAGGCAGAGACATGGGAAGCAGAGCACCTGTCTTCATCTGTGAGGCCCAGGTTGTGAGCAGTGGGCACTGGTAATACGAGATCATTTCCCCTGTGCTGTCCTCCTGAAAAAAGTCTTCCAACCAGAAGGAAAAACACCTGGCCTCTAGTCTCCTCCCTCATCTGCTGCAGGGCCTAGCTGTCCACACCTAAATTTACTGGGTCTCATGGGGAGAATCATCTCCACCCTCCCCTCTTCAGGGTTGTTATGGGATTAAATGAGATTTAATCGCGGCACTGTGCAAATAGGGAATAAACCCCTGTAGGGTCATTTTTTAGGAACTGTTATGCTCCAACCCTTGACTGAGCACCCTCATGCACCCCCAAAATGAGTGTTCCCCATAACTAGGTTAATGGAAGCATTCAGATTTAATTGTACCTTTACTGGGGTGTTTATGGACTATTTGCTAAGTGCTTAGATCTGGGGTTTCCAACACAGTAGATACAACCAACAGTTAAAATAAAATGAAAAATGCAGCTTCCTGGTTGCACTGGCCACACTTCAGTTACTTAGTAGCCACCTATGGCTACTGGCTACTAGAACCTAGTGGCTACTGTATTGAACAACACAAAATAGAACCTTTGAATCATTGCAGAAAGTTCTATTGGACAGCACTGGGTTAGAACATCCAATTCATTCTTCCTCTTTCTATAACCCTTTTTCCTGCCTTACCTAGTCTTCAAAATGCACAGGGGAAAAAAATAATTAAAGCAAACCAGTAGTGTTCAAGACAAGCAACACTCAGTGAATAGAAGGCATGCATTTAAAGCAAGATTAAAGGAGCTGAACATGTGGGAGAATCATGTTTTAATCTAATCGTTCTCTCCATTTAACCAAATTGCATCCATTTTCCAGTCCCAGATTCAAAATCTCATCTTCTTCCTTTCTCAGACCACTCTTGCCCCTGGTGCTGCCCTCTTCTTAGCAGCTATGGCTGCGCCTTGCATTGGCAGCTACTCTGGCAATGCTTTGGGAGCACTTCTGTATCTGCACGCTGTGCACTGTGGGCCTGCGGAGAGGGTCCAATGTACCTGTGTGCCCATTCTGGAATTGAGAGCCATGAGGCAAGGAATGGAACTCCAGTTGGTCACTCTGAGCTGCCACCACCCTCAACCATGGGCTTCCATATATCTCAATATATTCAAATGACCAACTTTCATTTCTGTCTCCACCCACCAGAATGATAGCACCTAGCACAGTGCCTGGTACATAGCTGGCACTTGGAAACTGCTTGTTGAAGAAATGAATGTTAGCATAACTCTGGGCTTCTTTTGTCCAGAAAGATGATACTATTGAGTTAACAGCAACAGAATAAATGTTTTAAGGTGTTTCTTCAGGAGTGGGGAGGAGGTGCATTAAACGGCCCCCACTCTCCTGCCCCAAGGCAGCAAGTAGCTATGAAGTGCATTGTTGCACATGAGGCTCAGGCCTGTGGTCAGGGCCAAGACCCAGGTTCTGATCAAGGTCAGGGGCAATCCTGGAGGCAAGGGTAGGATTCAGTGTATTGTTGGGGACAGAGATGAGATGGCCGACCTATGTGAAGCCAGCATGTGGCTTGTTCCCCTCAGCACTGCACACAAGCTGTTCAGTTCGGCTTGGTGCGCTGTGTCCTTACCACCAGGTAATGCTGCTCAGCTGACTCATCCAGCTCTCTGTCCTCTGGGTTTGAGTGAGCAGAGCGGTGTATTACAGAGAACTCAGCTTTTGAATTTCAAATAACTGAATTCAGTTCCTGCTCTTCAATCTCATTCATTTGCTGTGTGACCTTGGGAAAGTTATTTTACCTCTCCAAGCCTCAGTTTCTTCAGCTGTTGAATGAGAATAGTAAGAGTACCTACCTTACTATGGTTGGGAGATTCAGTGAGATAATGCATGTGAAGTACTTAGCACCAGCCGCAGCACACAGTAGTTGCTCATTCAGTAGGAGTGTGCTCCTCTTCCTGACATGCCCCCCTCAGCAACCTTTGGGCTCTGGCCTCTAGCCTCTTGGAACTGATCAAGAAGGAAAGGCTCTTTCTTTTCCCTGCTCCATCCACACCCATCTTCTTAGTAGCCATCAAAACTGCTCGCTGTCTTATTCCCTAAAAGCATCAATCTCTGTTGCAGCTAATACAGTGAGTGCCCTTGATCCAGGCAGTTCGTGTGTGATAGTGGTTTGAGCTTTTGCCTCCCAGGTATGGTATTCATCTTAACAGGGGCCTGTGGGAGACAATGTTCTACCCCAAGGTAACACCACCCTCCATCCTTTCACACAAGGAGACACTTTAGTGACTTTTTCATTTGGTTGCTCTACGTGGAGCACCTTGCTTCAAAGTCAACTCAAAAATTCAGGATTCCCCCTGGCAACTTACAACCCAACTTTCAACCTGCAGGTCCAGCCATGAAGCCGCAGAAGACAATCCTGCTGCAACCTGGTCCTCTCTGCCTGTGCCCACAGACGATGATCATGATTATATAACTAAAATGTATTCAGCATGTGCTACGTGTCAAGCACTGTTCTGAATGCTTTGCATGTATTAACTCAATTCTCACACCTATGGAACAAGTCCCATTCCCTATCATCCCCATTTTGCCAATGAGGCAACTGAGGCTGAAAGAAGTTAAGTAATTTTCCCAGGCCTACCTAACCTCAAAGCCCACACTCTTCCCTCACTGAGCTTCAAGAAGCAAATTCTCACTTCTCTGGGCCCCTATATCACTTCTCTGGGCCCCTATATCACTATGTCCTACACCTAATGCGTACTGTCTTGAATCAAATTAGGAAGCAGTAAAGCATAGTGGTTAAGTACATGGGTTCAAGAATAAAGCTGCTCTGTCACTTACTAAATAGGTAACTTTGGGCATATCATTTGCCCTTTCTGAGCCTAAGGTTCCTCATCTGATGAAAGGGCTAGTACCTAGCTCCCTGGGTTATTGGAAGGATTAAATAAATCAATACCTGTAAAGTACTTGGTACAATGCTTGATTCTCCTAATGAGGCAAGACTTGTATAAATGTTATAGGTTCTCATATATATTTCTTTATATGTC
Organism: Smutsia gigantea; assembly: GCA_032199065.1. Classification (NCBI taxonomy): domain Eukaryota; kingdom Metazoa; phylum Chordata; class Mammalia; order Pholidota; family Manidae; genus Smutsia; species Smutsia gigantea. The sequence continues at coordinate 17,877 of JAVSCE010015486.1, forward strand.
TTACCAATGCTATGAGAGTGTAAGACTATGTCTTTTTCATTTTTGTGTTCTCACCAGCAGTGCTGGTACCCAAAGCAAATAATAAATGTTCATTGAATACAGGAAGGACCATATAGCCATATTAATAATTACTCTGGGTATGATACATATCAAGTGTCCTTATCTGTATACTTTAATTTGGTGAAATCATCACAACTTGTGCAACAGGTTCTTAAATAGGCCAATACCAAGTTCACAGAAAAAACAAAAAGACATGAACTCCCCCGGCCCCCAGTTGTGTAGTAGTTGTTGTTACTGGAGTAAGGTAAAAAAGGCAGCGGATACCGAATATCCAGAGGAAGATGAGTCTGGCCAATAATTGGAGAAATCTCAGAAGAGAGAGAGAGTCCCAACCCCTCATTATGCAGATGGAGAAACTGAGGCCCAGAAAGGAATAGTGTCTTGCCCAAGGTCACACAGAAAGCTGGTGGCAAGAAGGAAGGAAGGGAGGAAGGGAGGAATGGAGGAAGGAAGGGAGGTAGGGAGGGAAGTTGGTGGCAGAGTCAGAGCTGTGATCTAGGTCTCAGTAGCTCCTGCTCCTGTTTGTCCCTCCCTGCCTTCCAGCATAGAGCTCTCACTCACCCAGCTGGCTGTGAAGGCTTCCAAACAGCTGCAGTTAGGCAGAGGGCCCCATTCCACAATCCTGCCCTTCCGAAGTACCTCATAATAATGAGTCTTCCCAGTACCCCTCATGCAACTTACTCGCTAAGACATAAGCCAAGTTCAGTAGCAGCCATTATTAGTAAAAAGTATTTTAGAAGAGCCTCAAAGCATCCCTGTCTCTGGAGCTACTTTACAGGAATTTGAAAAACAGCAGAAGAGGCCAACTGCTAGTTGAAGCCTCACTAACTAGCTTCATGACAAATGATCTTTGTTTGGTTAAGCACCAGCAAAGAACATGAATTTTCACTGCCTTGTTTATAAGCATTTGTCTTTCTAATTCTATCGGTTGGAGTTGAGCTTTCTATCTCATCATAACCATACCAGCCCTGTTCACGTCCCGGCCTTTAATACTGTATCTCAGTCCCACTGTATGCCAAATCCTTCCACAGGGTGCCTTTCAGCCCCTCCCACACAGGCTGCCAATGTCCTGGAAATGCTCATTCCACTTCTATGTTTCTTATAACTTCTCTGCAAACTACATACATTCTCAGGTTCCCTTAAATATTGAAGAGACATCGGAGGTTCCCTCACAGATACACCTCATTTGACACAATAATTGTGTTCCTGAAAAAATATTATGGCAAAGAAATTAAGGTAATTGGCCATATTTCCAGTGTCTTCAGAGGGTTCACTGTTCCCTCATGGGATAGGTCCTGAGACGTCCTCCAAGAAGGTGAAGAATCGATCCTCCGCCCTGCTGCCGACCAATCCCCACAGAGTTGCCCCTTTTTCCTTGCATCCTGCCCGATTCCTTCTGATCCTTTGGCCTCTCCCAGAACCACGCAGTTCCCCGTTCCTCCTGTTGGTCTCTCAGAGCAGTTTCCCTTCCTCTGCACATCCTCTATGACGTCTCCCAGGAGCCTCCATCCTTCCTCTCCTCTAGGGTCTATAATTACTCTGGTTCCCCAGGGGAGGCCTGCGAATTCCTTCCGCAGGCAGCAAGGCCTTGTGAGTGGCCCTAGGATAGCCACTCCCGAACGAGCAGGTTTATCTCCAAGGTCCAGTAGGCCATTGAACCTCTCTTCCTCTTGCTTTGCAGGCTAATCTTATCTGCACTTACATCAGGTGGGGTGTTATATGATCTCAACTTGGGCACCTTTATCTGCTGAGCCAGAGCAGAGACTGTTGGGGATGAGGTGCAGAGTCTCTAACCAGTTTGGGTATGGGCTTAGAGCTCTGAGATAATGAGGTCAAAGTTAGACGGATCATCTGGGTCAGTTTTGCTCCATCCCAAATCCAAGTTTTACCCCTAAAGTGATCAGAGATAGGCACCAATAACGACCTGGGTCCTAACCGTGCCCACAGGCTGAGATCTTGGCTTCTCATCTCTTCATCTTTCATACATTTCCTGAACACATAAAGAGAGAGTCTAATAATGTACTAACCTTAAAAAGGTAACACTTTTGGAAAAAGAAAAAGAAAAAGAAAAGTAGCTATTTTACAGCAAGATCCCATGTATTTGTTTCCCAAAGCTGCTGTAACAAATTACCACAAACTTGGTGGCTTAAAAAAACAGAAATTTACTCCGTCTCAGTTCTGGAGGCCAGAGCCTAAAATCAAGAAGGCTCGAGGGGAGAATCTTTCCTTACCTGTTCAGCTTCTGATGGCTCCAGGCGCTTGTTGGGGCTTGCGTCATTTTCATGTGACCTTCTCCTCTCCTCCCCTCTTAACCCTGGCCACAGCCAGAGATCCTGCTGGTCACACCGGTCCTTGCCTCAGGCGCGGAGTCCAATACTAACCATTATGAAGTCTCACTTCTGCAAACTTAGAGAAGTAGCCATTTTGCAGCATAACCATACCAGCCCTGTTCACGTCTCCCTCTGCCTCCCTCTTATGAGGACACTTGTTATTGGATTTAGGGCCTACCTAGATAATCCAGGATGATCTTATCTTGAGATCCTTAACTTAGTTACATCTGCACAGACCTTTTTCCGAACAAGGTTACATTCACACGTTCCAGGAGTTAAGACATGGATATAGCTTTAGGGGATCATCATTCAATTCGCTACACCCCACCACCTCCATTCACATCCCTGGTATTCTGGAATCAAAAGGGCGTGAACTTTCCATCAATTTTACCTTCAAATGTATCTCAAGTCTGTACACCTCTCTAGGTTTCTGCTGCCCCGTTTTCATTCAAGCCCTGTCGTTCCTCATGCATCATTCCCCATAGCAACCAGAATAGTCATGCCAGTCTCACTCTGCTTGAACACCCTCTGTGGCTCCCCATGGGTCTGAGGATCAGGGTCCAGCTCTTGGCCATGGTCTGCAAGACCTTTCATCATCTAGCCCCTGCCCACCTTGCCAGCTTCCTCTCTCACCCTCTTTCTGTCTTGTAATGCCATGTCCCTTCCTGTCACAATGCCTTCCCAATACTCTCCCCTCTTCTTGGAAAACTCTACCCACCCCATCTTCTCCTGGCAAACCCCCATCACCCATAGCTCGGCTCTAAGGTAAAATAACTCTTCCTCAAGGGATGCTTTTCCTGGCTCCCAGATGGCTGAGATTCGCCTATAATAGCATCTCTCAGAGTTTGCAATTAGATTTATGTTGAATTAATGTCTCTCCTCCCACGCCAACTAGATTGATCTCCACAAGGGCAAGGGCGGTGATTGTGTGGCTTCATCAGTATGTCATCAGCTTCTAACCAGTGGCTGACACACAGTAGGTGTTCAATCATTATTTGGATGGATAATTAATTCATTAATCTGAAGATCTGTGTTCTGATCCCTCAAGTTCCTCTCCTAAAAAATGAGAGAAACAATGCCCATCTCACAGGATTGAATAAGAATCAAATCATGATTAATGTTCATCAATATTTGAATAGTAGTTGGCTGACAAATCAAAATATGGTCGATAAGGCCATGAGTTGCTTTACTAATTTAAGGAACCATTATGATATTGGCTAATGTGATCAGCTTTCCAGGGGGTGGGGAAGTGGACTGCACAGGGTGTAGGGGCAGCAGGAGGAATGAGGATGGAGGGGAGGTGTGATACTTGAACTCTATGTTCCTCTGGATAAGAAGAGTTTCTGTGGCTCTGTTGTGTAGGATAAAATTACAAGAACACTCAATTCCTCTGCTTCAGACTTGAAGCTCATAACTTATCACCCTCTGGGATCAAAAGAAAATGCCACTCTCCTCAGGGGTAAATATTGCCTGGAGTTACCCTGGACATTTTGGGTTTTGATTGTCTTTAAAGCATCTGCTCCAGGTGCAGTCTGAGGATAGGGTGACAGCCTCCTGGGCTGGGTCCATCCCTGCCAGTGCTTCCCATGAGGTGATCCATCAGCCGTGGCACTGGCTTAAGGCGCTGCCCAGCTGACAAATGACTTTGAAGCGTGCCTCTTGGCTTTTCATTCTTTCCCTTCCTTGCCTTCTTGGCTTTCACTGCTCACAGGCAGGGAGGGAGGGTATCACCTCCTTCCTCCTGTTCCTCTAGCACGTCCATTTAAAAGGCATCCCTGGAGGCTGACATTCCAGATCTTTAGTTTCTTACATTTGATTTCCCCAGGCCCCATCAAGTCATAATCTCCTTTCCTGCAGAGAAGGGACACTTCCACCTCTTCCTCCATATCCTCTTAGCTCCTTGAATTTGGGTCAAGAGACCTAAAAAGGCCATTTCTTATTTCCATATTGTCTTCCATTGTTTTCTCCCCTGGGATGTCTATGCATTCATGGCCCTGAGATGCCTCACTCATCTGGAATGTCCATGACAAGCCAATCCTCTGAGTCATAAACTTGAAGAAATTGAAAAGAGCAGAGCTTGTTAGGCTGTCATTTCCCCAGTTTCCTCCTCTGACCTGGATGTCTTCCCACTGGCTTGATGGTACACTTCCCTGCTCTGTCGTCCCACTGGACTTTGAGGCTCTGTCTACAGTCCCAGAAAGGTGAAGAACAAAGGCATGTCTCTTAACAATCCAAGCAAAATCCCCCATTTTGCCTCAATGATCTGGGCATCCTAGTACAAAACACTAATTTGATACAAGGTTTCCAGATAATTCCCTCTAACAGGTGCCACAGAACTGGAGCCAAAAGGGACCCTGCAGCTCATCTGTTCAAAGACCTGCTCCTTTTTTTGTTAGTAGCTTTATTGAGATATAATTGACACACAGTAACCTGCACAATTTGCGTGTCTTAAACAAAAACTGTACAATTTTCTAAGTTTTGATATATATATATACATACCTCTGTGAAACCGTCACCACCACCATGTTTCCATCACTCCCTATAATTTCTTCTTGCCCCTTTGAAATCACTCAGTCCATCCCCTTTCCACTCCCCCATCCCAGGTAACTGCCAGTCAGCTTTCTGTTACTATACACTTCACATTTTCTAGAATTTTACATAAATGGAAAAACACAGTATGTATTCCTTCTCTTTTGCTGCTTCTTTCACTTGGCAAAATTATTTTGAGTTTCATTCATGTTGTTGTATGTATTAATAATGGCATATGTATCAGTAGGTTGTGTCTCCTTTTTGGCTATTGTGAAAAATGCTGCTATGAACACTCATATACACATTTTTGTATAGATGATGTCATCAATTCTCTTGGGTGTATGCCTATGATTATTTACCTGGGTCATATGGTAACTCTATGTTTAGAGGAATAAACATAGAGGAACTGCCAAACTGTTTTCCAAAGCAGCTGTACCATTTTACAATCTTACCAGCAATGTATGAGGTTCCTTTTTGTCCACATCTCACCAACACTTGTTATTGTCTTTTTTATTCTAGTTATCCTAGCGATGTAAAGTGATATCTCACTGTGGTTTTGAATGGTATTTCCCTAATGACTGTGGATATTGAGCATCTTTTAATGTACTTATTGGCCCTTTACATATGTTCTTTGGTGAAATATCTACTCAAATCTTTTGCTCATTTTTAAAATTGAGATTTCATTCATGTAACATAAAATTCACCATATTAAAGTGTACAACTCAGTGCCTCTTAGTATACTACTAATATACTGATTATGTTATAATTAGTTGTGCAACCATCACTACTATCTAATTGTAGAGCATTTCCATCACCCCAAAAACAAACTCCATATCTATAAGAAACTCCAATTCATTCTTCTGTACCTTTTGTACAAATTAAGTCATATAATATGCAATGTTTTATGAGTGGCTTCTTTCATTTAGCATGTTTTCAAGGTTCAGCCACGTAGTATGTTTCAGTACTTTGTTCCTTTTTATGGCTGAATAATATTCCATTTAATGGACATACCATTTGTTTATCCATTCATCAGTTGATGGATACTACTTTTGGACTATTGTGAATAATGTTTCTATGAGCTTTGTGAACAAGTTTTTCTGTGAACCTGTTTTGTGTGAACATGTCTTCTCCTGGGTATGTATATACCTAGGAGTAAAATTGTTAGGTCATATGTAACTCTATGATTAACTTTGTAAAGAACTGCCATTGTGTTTTTCACAGTAGTTGTAACATTTTACATTCCTACCAGCAATGTATGAGGGTTCTAGTTTCTCAATATTCTCCCCAAACACTCTTTTCCATTTTTGTTTTCATTATAATCGTCCTAGTAGGTATGAAGTGGTATCTCATTGTGGTTTTGACTTGCATTTCCCTAATGACTAATCATGTTTCATGTACTGGTTGGCTGTTTCTATATTTTCTTTGGAGAAATGTCCATTCAGATCCTCTGCCCATTTTTTACTTGAGTTGTCTTTTTGTTGTTAAGTTGTAAGAATTCTTTATATACTGTGGGTTACTAGAATGCTTATTAGATGTATAACTTGCAAATGTTTTCTCCCATTCTGTTCATTTTCTTTACATTGTCTTGATACTGTCTTCTGATGCACAAAAGTTTTTATTTTAATGAAGTCCAATTTGTCTGTATTTTCATTGGTTGTTTGTGCTTTTGGTGTCATATCTAAGGAATAATTGCCTAATCCAAGGGCACACAGATTTACACCTGTGTTTCCTTCTAAGAATTTTATAGTTTTACCTCTTCCATTTAGGTCTATCATCTATTTTGAGTTAGTTTTATGTATGGTGTAAGGAAGGAGACCAACTTTGCTCTTTTTCATGTAGCTATCCATTTGTCCCAGCACCATTTGTTGAAGACTATTCTTTTTCCTGCTGAATAGTAAACAGTTTTATTTTTATGTTTAAGTTTCCAATTGTTTGTTCCTAGTATATAGAGATAAAATTGATTTGTATGTATTGACTTTATATTCTGAAACCTTGTTAAAGTCACAGTTCTAGTATATTTCTTGTCCCATTAGATTTTCTACATAGATGATCAAGTTATCTGCAAATAAAGACAATTTTACCTCTTTCTTTCCTATCTAAATGCCTTTTGTTTGATTGTCTTGACTTTGAGCTAGCTAGAACTTCCAGTAAAATATTGAATAAGGGTAGACATCCTTGTCTTGCCCCTGATCTTATGGGGAAAGAATTCAGTAGCTGACCAAATGTTATGTTAACTGGAGGCTTTTCACAATACCCTTCATCAAGTTGAGGAACTTTCCTTCTATTTCTAGCTTGCCAAGTGTTTTCCTTAGGAATGGATATCAGATTTCGTCAAATCCTTTTTCTGCATCTATTGAGATAACCATATGGTATTTTTCTTTTCTTTTTGTTTATTAGTACAATGAATTACATTACTTGTTTTTCTAATGGTAAACCAACCTTGTCTTGCTGAAACAAACCCCACTTGATCATGGATGTATCCTTTTTTAAATATATTGTTAGATTTGATTTATTAAAATTTTTGAATATATGTTTATGAGATATTGGTTTGTAGTTTTTTTTAATTAAGGTATCATTGATATACAATCTTATGAAGGTTTTACAAGAGCAACATTGTGCTTTCAACATTCACCCATATTATCAAGTCCCCCCCACCCATTGCAATCACTGTTCATCAGCGTAGTAAGATGCTATAGAGTCATTACTTGTCTTCTCCGTGCTATACTACCTTCCCCGTAATCTACCTATATTGTGTGTGCTAATTATAATGCCCCTTAATCCCCTTCTCCCTCCCTCCCCACCCACCCTCCCCAACCCCTTCCCTTTGGTAACCGCTAGTCCCTTCTTGGAGTCTGTGCGTCTGCTGCTGTTTTGTTCCTTCAGTTTTGCTTTGTTGTTATACTCCACAAATGAGGGAAATCATTTGGTACTTGTCTTTCTCCACCTGGCTTATTTCACTGAGCATAATACCCTCTAACTCCATCTATGTCATTGCAAATGGTAGGATTTATTTTCTTCTTATGGCTGAATAATATTCCATTGTGTATATGTACCACCTCTTCTTTATCCATTCGTCTACTTATGGACACTTAGGTTGCTTCCATTTCTTGGTTGTTGTAAATACTGCTGTGATAAACATAGGGGTGCATACATCCTTTTGAATCAGGAATCTTGTTTTCTTTGGGTAAATATCTAGGAGTGGAATTCCCGGGTCAAATGGTATTTCTATGTTTAGTTTTTTGAGGAACTTCCATATTGCTTTCCACAATGGTTGAACTAATTTACGTTCCCACCAACAGTGTAAGAGGATTCCCCTTTCTCCACATCCTTGCCAGCATTTGCTGTTTCTTTTCTTTTGAATGTTGGCCATCCTAACTGGTGTGAGGTGATATCTCATTGTGGTTTTAATTTGCATTTCTCTGATAATCAGTGATGTGGAGCATCTTTTCATGTGCCTGTTGGCCATCTGAATTTCTTCTTTGGAAAAGTGACTGTTCAGATCCTCCACCCATTTTTTTTTTAATCTGGTTATTTTTTGGGGGGTGTTGAGGTGTGTGAGCTCTTTATATATTTTGGATGTCAACCCCTTATTGGATAAGTCATTTATGAATGTATTCTCCCATACTGTAGGATGGTTTGTAGTTTTCTTGTTATATATTTTTCTGGTTTTGTTATCAATGAAATGCTGATAACAAACATAGATAGAATTAATGGGGAAGTATTCCATCCTTCTCAACTTAATGAAATACTTTGTATAGAATTGGTATGACTTCTTTAAATGTTTCATAAAGCTCACCAGTGAATTCATCTGGCCCTGAAGTTATCTTTGTAATAAGGTGTTTAACTACAAATTCAATTTCCTTAGTAGAGGGCTATTCATAGTACCTATTTCTTCTTGAGTGAGCTTTTGTATTTTTGTATTCAAGAAATCTATCCATTCCATCTAAATTGTCAAATTTATTATCAGAAAGTTGTTCATAATATTCCTGTAGTATCCTTTTCATTATCTGTAGAATGTATAGTTGTATCACATCTGTCATGCTTCATATTGGTAATTTGTGTTTTCTTCTTTTCCTGACTTTCCCTGGCTAGAGATTTATCAATTGTATTGATCATCTCAAAGAACCAGGTTTTGGTTTCATTTATTTTCTCGACTGTTTATTTATTTTCTAATTCCGTGATTTATGCTCTGATCTTTATTATTTCCTTTCTTCTACTTACTTTGGGTTTAATTTGCTCATCTTTCTCTAGTTTATGGCAGAAGATGAAAATCATTGATTTGATACTTTTCTTCTTTTCTAACATAGGCACTTAGTGGTATCCCATAAGGTCTGTATGTTGTATTTTCATTTCTTTATAAATTTATACTTGTTTCAAATATATTTTGTTCCAAAATATACTTTCATTTCAAAATACTTTATAAACTTCCTTTTGATATCTTCTCTGCCCTATAGATTGTTTAGAAGTGTATCATTTAGTTTCCAGATATTTTGGAAATTTCCTAAGATCTTTCTGTTATTGGTTTCTAATTAATATCATTATAGTCAGAGAATATACTTTGTATAACTTGGATTCTTTTAAATTTTTTGAGACTTGTTTTATGCCCCAGAACATGGTCTGTCTGAGTAAATGTGTTCTTTGCTCTTGAAAAGAATGTGTATTCTGCTGTTGTTGGGTGGAGTGTTCTATAAATGCCAGTTAGGTCAAGTTGACTGTTATTCACATCTTCTATATCTTTGCTGATTTTCGGTCTACTAGTTCTATTGATTATTGAGAGATGAATATTGAAATGTCCAACTACAATTGTGGACTTCTTTGTTTCTACTTGCAGTTCTGTCAACTTTTGCTTCATGTGCTTTGAAGCCCTATTATTAGGTGCATAAATGTTTAGGATTGTTATGTACCCTTGGTGAACTGAGCCCTTCATTACCATTAAATGAACTTCTTTATCTCTGGTAATGATTTTTGTTTTAAAAATGTACTTTATCTCATGTTAATATAGCCATCACAAATATCTTTTGATTAGTGCTAGCATGGTATATCTTTTTTCCATACTTTCACTCCTCAACTGTTTAGTTAAAATGCTTTAATTGTAGGCAGCATATAATTTGTTCTTGCTTTTATATCCAATCTGATTATCTCTGCCCTTTATTTGGATATTTAAACTATTTACATTTTACTTGATTATTAATACAGCTAGTTTTATGAGATGCTATAGAGTCACTACTTGTCTTCTCTGAGTTGTACAGCCCTCCCCGTGCCCCCCTAACATTACATCTGCTAATCGTAATGCCCCTTTTCCCCCCTTGTCCCTCCTTTCCCACCCATCCTCCCCAGTCCCTTTCCCTTTGGTAACTATTAGTCCGTTCTTGGGTTCTGTGAGTCTGCTGCTAATACAGCTAGTTTTAAATCTATCATTTTATTATTTGTTTTTTATTTACCTCATTTATTCTTTGTTTCCTTTTTACTTTTTTCTATCTTCTTTAGGATTAATTTAAAATTTTTATGATTCCATTTTGCCACATTTATTGGTTTATCAGCTATGACTCTTTATTTTGTTGTTTTAATGATTACTTTCAGTTTATAGTAAACATCTTTAACTTATCTCAGTCTTCAAGTGATATATGTCATGTCACATATACTACAATGACTCACAGCAGTATATGCCCTTTTATCCCTTCTCAGCTTCTGTGCTATTGTTGTCATACATATTATGTTTTATGTGTTATAAATCCCACACATTATTTTTGCTTAAACTGTCCACTATCAAAGATATTTAATTTCTTTAAATCTTTATATTTACCTGTGTAGTTACTATTTCCAGTACTCTTCCTTCCTCTGTATAGATCCATATTTTCATGTGTTAAATATCTTCTTACCATTTCTTATAGTGTGGATCAGCTTGTGTTGAATTGTTCCGGCTTTTGTATGATTGAATGTATTTACTTGGCCTTTGTTTTTGCCTGATACAGATATTTTGCCTGATATAGAATCCCTGGCTGACAGTTTCAATACTTTAAAGATTTTTGCTCCACAGTCTTCTCACTTGCAGTGTTTACAATGAGAAATCTTAGCTTTGTTTTTCTGTACAGAACATGTTTTTTTCTCCCTAGCTTCTGTTAAGATGTTCTCTTTATCACTGGTTTTGAGCAGTTTGATTACGAAGTGCCTTGATATAGTTTTCTTCGTGTTTCTTGTACTTGGAGTTTGCTGAGTTCCTTGGATCACTGGGTTTATAACTTTAATCAAATTTGGAAAATTTCAGGGCATTATTTCTTCAAACATTTTTCTGTGCCCTCATGTCTCTTTCTCCTTCAGTTATATGTATATTAGGCCACTTGAGATTTTCCTACAGCTCACTGAGGCTCTGTTCATTTCTTTTCATTCTCTTTTCAATGTGTGCTTCATTTTTAATCATTTTTATTCGTATGTATTCAGTTCACTAGTCTTTTTTATGCAATGTCCAATCTGCCATTAATTCCATCCAAAAATTTTTTTCGTACCTCATATATTATAGTTTTCACCTCTATTAGCTTGATTTGGATATTAAAAAAAATATCTTCCTTGTCTTGCTTAACTTTTTGAACATATGGAATACAGTTATAGTAACTGTTTAAATATCCTTGCTTACTAATTCTAACATCTATGCCAGTTCTGGTTGACTTCAATTAATTGATTTTTCTCTTCTTATGTTTGACAGTTACCTGCTATGCTCATGCCAAGTAATTTTTGATTGGGTGCCAGACGTTATGAATTCTATCTGGATGGGTTCGTTACATGCCTGTATTCTTACAATCAGTGGGGTTTTTTTATACTTTATTTTGGTATCATTAATCTACAATTACATGTGCAATATTATGGTTATTAAAGTACCCCTTCATCAGGTCCCCCCTGCCAACCCCATTACAGTCACTGTCCATCAGCATAGTGAGATGCTATAGAATCACTACTTGTCTTCTCTGAGTTGCACAGTCCTCCCTGTGCCCCCCCAACGTTACATCTGCTAATCGTAATGCCCCTTTTTCCCCCTTATCCCTCCCTTCCCACCCATCTTCCCCAGTCCCTTTCCCTTTGGTAACTATTACTCCGTTCATGGGTTCTGTGAGTCTGCTGCTGTTTTGTTCCTTCAGTTTTTTTCTTTGTTCTTATACTCCACATATGAGTAAAATCATTTGATACTTGTCTTTTTCGGCTTGGCTTATTTCACTGAGCATAATACCCTCTAGCTCCATCCATGTTGTTGCAAATGGTAGGATTTGTTTTCTTCTTATGGCTGAATAATATTCCATTGTGTATATGAACCACATCTTCTTTATCCATTCATCTACTGATGGACACTTAGGTTGCTTCCATTTCTTGGCTATTGTAATAGTGCTGCGATAAACATAGGGGTGCATCTGTCTTTTTCAAACTGGGCTGCTGCATTCTTAGGGTAAATTCCTAGGAGTGGAATTCCTGGGTCAAATGGTATTTCTATTTTGAGGTTTTTGAGGACCCTCCATACTGCTTTCCACAATGGTTGAACTAATTTGCAGTCCCACCAGCAGTGTAGGAGGGTTCCCTTTTCTCCACATCCTCGCCAACATTTGTTGTTGTTTGTGTTTTGATGTTGGCCATCCTCACTGGTGTGAGGTGATATCTCATTGTGGTTTTAATCTGCATTTCTCTGATGATTAGCGATGTGGAGCATCTTTTCATGTGCCTGTTGGCCATCTGAATTTCTTCTTTAGAGAAGTGTCTATTCATGTCCTCTGCCCATTTCTTAATCGGATTATTTGCTTTTTGTTTGTTAAGGTGCGTGAGTTCTTTATATATTTTGGATGTCAACCCCTTATCGGATATGTCATTTATGAATGTATTCTCCCATACTGTAGGATGTCTTTTTGTTCTACTGATGGTGTCCTTTGCTGTACAGAAGCTTTTCAGCTTGATATAGTCCCACTTGTTCATTTTTGCTTTTGTTTCCCTTGCCCGGGAGATATGTTCATGAAGAAGTTGCTCATGTTTATGTCCAAGAGATTTTTTGCCTATGTTTTTTTCTAAGAGTTTTATGGTTTCATGACTTACATTCAGGTCTTTGATCCATTTTGAGTTTACTTTTGTGTATGGGGTTAGACAGTAGTCCAGTTTCATTCTCTTATGTGTAGCTGCTCAGTTTTTCCAACACCAGCTGCTGAAGAGGCTGTCATCTCCCCATTGTATATCCAAGGCTCCTTTATCAAGTATTAATTGACTGTATATGTTTGGGTTAATGTTTGGATTTTCTATTCTGTTCCACTGGTCTGTGGATCTGTTATTGTGCCAATACCAAATTGTCTTGATTACTGTGCCTTTGTAGTAGAGCTTGAAGTCATAATTCCCCTTGTTTTATTCCTCCTTCTCAGGATTGTTTTGGCTATTCGGGGTCTTTTGTGGTTCAATATGAATTTTAGAATTATTTGTTCCAGTTCATTGAAGAAAGCTGTTGGTATTTTGATAGGGATTGTGTTGAATCTGTAGATTGCTTTAGGTAGTATAGCCATTTTGACAATATTTATTCTTCCTAGCCAAGAGCATGGGATGCATTTCCATTTGTTAGTGTCCTCTTTAATTTCTCTTAGAGTGTCTTGTAGTTTTCAGAGTACAGGTCTTTCACTTCCTTCATTAGGTTTATTCCTAGGTATTTTATTCTTTTTGATGCAATTGTGAATGCAATTGTTTTTCTGATTTCTCTTTCTGTTAGTTCATCATTAGTGTATAGGAAAGCAACAGATTTCTGTGTGTTAATTTTGTATCCTGCAACTTTGCTGAATTCAGATATTAGTTCTAGTAGTTTTGGAGTGGAGTCTTTAGGTTTTTTTATGTACAGTATCATGTCATCTGCAAATAGTGACAATTTGACTTCTTCTTTACCAATCTGGATGCCTTGTATGCCTTTGTTTTGTCTGATTGCCATGGCTAGGACCGCCAGTACTATGTTGAATAACAGTGGAGAGAGTGGGCATCCCTGTCTTGTTCCCGATCTTAGATGAAAAGCTTTCAATTTCTTGCTATTAAGTATGATGTTAGCTGTGGGTTTGTCATATATGGCCTTTATGATGTTGAGGTACTTGCCCTCTATACCCATTTTGTTGAGAGTTTTAATCATGAATGGATGCTGAATTTTGTCAAATGCTTTTTCAGCATCTATGGAGATGATCATGTGGGTTTTGTTCTTCTTTTTGTTGATGTGGTGGATGATGTTGATGGATTTTCGAATGTTGTACCATCCTTGCATCCCTGGGATGAATCCCACTGGATCATGGTGTACGATCCTCTTGATGTATTTTTGAATTTGGTTTGCTAATATTCTGTTGAGTATTTTTGCATCTACTTTCATCAGGGAT
>JAVSCE010015487.1:0-48398 GCA_032199065.1 Smutsia gigantea
TCAGTGAAATAAGCCAGGCGGAGAAAGGTGCCAAAAGATTTCCCTCATTTGTGGAGTATAACAACACAGCAAAACTGAAGGAACAAAATAGCAGCAGACTGAGAGACTCCAAGAAGGGACTAGTGGTTACCAAAGCGGAGGGGTTGGGGAGGGCCAGTGAGGAGGGAGGGAGAAGGGGATTGTGGGCTATCATGATTGGTGTGCATGGTGTGTGTGGGGTCACGGGGAAGACAGTGTAGCTCAGAGAAGACAAATAGGGACTCTGTGGCATCTTGCTACACTGATGGACAGTGACTGCAATGGGGTATGGGGAGGACCCGATAATAAGGGTGAATGTAACAACCATATTGTTTTTCTTGTGAAACCTTCATAAGAGTATATATCAATGATACCTTAATAAAAAAAATAAAAATAAAAATAAAAAAGACTGCATTGGGCTAAATGTTTATATTTTCTTTCATTAGACTTGCATGTCTTTTCCTTTGCAATTTTTCTCTTCGGCTTTAAAGCTTAGAAAATACTACCCCTTTGGGAGCTTGACAAACATTTGATTATATTTTCTGCTAGGCTTTTTGGTTAATTTAATTTTTCACCTATGGCATTTTTATTGGAAAAAATAATCTAACATTGCAGAAAATTTTATTCAAATAAAGAAAAAGATTGTTTATGCCTAACACTACCACCTTGTCAGAGCTGCTATCATTTTTTGTAGCCCCTTTTCAGTATTTTTCCACATGCATACGTATTGTACATAGTTGTAGTCAGGAGCAGAGGTGATGTTATATTCTGCTTTCTCACTTATCACCATAGCATAAGCATTTTTCCATGTTGCTTCCTACTCTCTTCAAGAATATTTTAGTGGCCGTGTAATATTTTATCGAGTGACTATAACTTATACCTCTGTTAATCAGTCTCTTGTTTTTGGATACTTAAGTTGCTTTCAACTTTTTACTATTAAAAATAATTCAGCAATAAACATTTTTTATGTAAAATCTTTTTGGATTATTTCTTTAGAACAGATTTCCAGAGCCGTATTCCTGATAAAGGATATCAACCCACAGCAGACAGACCCAGCTGTCTGCTCAGTACCCTCTCCTCTTCTTCCTCATAAACAGAACCTCTGATTCTGTCCAGGGTGGCCATGTCCCCCATTTAAAATTACTTTCCCAGAGTCCCTTGCAGCCGGAGTTGCCCTTTGGCTCAATGAGGAGCAAACAGCAGCTTATAACTTTAGGTTACTGGGAAAACTAGAGCTTTCTGGTTTAAAAAAAGGATGATTTTGAGACTGGGAGGATAGAAGCTGAGCTGTAAGCTGGTAGAGCAGAAGAGAGAAGGACCCTGGCCATTGAGGATATCATGGAGATGGTGCAACAGCCCTGGACCCTACCTCTGGGCTCCTGGAATATTTTTCATTAGTCTGTCATTCTCCAAGATATTTTAGAATAGTGTATCAGAATTCCTGGTATTTCCAGGGTGGGTGGAGGATGGGGAAAGCTTAGGGGAGGGAAATAACATGTGCTAAACATCTTGTGCATATACATCAGGTGCCTTGCCCATTATGGACTGCTCAGGAGGTCGCTATTACTATGTCTATTTTACAGATCAAGAAGTAGGGGTCCAGATTGTTTCAACAATTTTTCCAGGTCTCCTGATTCTTAAGTGGCAGAGTCCAGGGCCCAAATCCAGATCTGTTTAACTAGAAACTCTATGATCTTTCTGCTTTGACGAGGAATCTGGCTGCAACATGAAAAGAAAGGTGAATCTCATTCTTTCAGAAAACAAATGCCATGGGGATCAGAAGGAAGCAGAGATGTACAGGAACTCATTTTGGAGCCAGAGTTTTCTTTTCCACTTAGGTATTATTTACATACTTACATACAGTTTTATTCCCTGTGTCTGTCATACTGCCTGGCTATGTATATTCAGTGAATGGATAAGAAAATGGATGATTTTGTATCCCAAATCTTAGAGTGCCTGCCATCTACTAGGCCACCAGTAAATCTTTGTTGAAAGAATACATAAGGAAACAAATGAATACTTTTTAATCTCAGTTCCTAGCCTGGCACATGGTAGCTTCTCATTAACATTATATGCTGTTATTCCATAACATCTTATAAGAAAATGTTCTCCTTTCATTACAAACGCTTATAGCTGTTACTTTTTGTGGCTGTATAATATTCCACCCTTGCTTAACTTGCAAGCTAGACCCAGGCAATTGGAGGCTCCCCACTACCTCCCCAGTCCTTGGAATGTGTGTTCTACTTGCCTTCTCTGCTCCCAGAAGCTGCCTCAAGGATACAGCCTTGAGATAGTTGAGACTGGATGATATATATGACTGAGGCCAGGTAAGGCCTCTATTTAAATGTTTAAGATTAGGCTGGTGGGTGCCGAGATCTATTTGTCTTGCAGACACCTAAGACAAGCCCTCAGAAGTAAGTCGGCGCTCTGCTTATTAAAACTGCCACCTACCAGTCTGGAGTGGTCTGCCTCTTTTTTGGTCTCCTCCTATCCTCTAGTTTTAGATCACACACAGGAGGTTTTGTGAGCCAGCAACCACTTTGTCTTTATTGGTCCCCTATAGTTGGATATTTAAAGAGTTAAAATTTTTTTTCACTATTATATAAAATGTTATGGTTAACATCTACGTGCATAACTTCTTGTACATATTTTAAATACATTCCTCAGTATGGAACTATTAGGTCAAAGGTTTCCAATATGTTAATATTGATATAACTCTACTCAAAAGTATTGTTTTGATCCATGTCCAGATGAGCAAGTCACGTGCATGTCTGTATTATTTTACACTCGACAGCCCTGAACACCATCAATGTTGATTTCATCATAATCACACATTGCTGACAGCTCAGCATTACAAGAAACTCCAGGATGAACAAAATAGGGAAAGCCCAAAATGATTGTTTTAACAGTGAGGTTAATTTAATCCTCCTAAGTACATGATGGTATTTATATTTCAAGCAGCAGGGTTTGATGATGACCTGTCTCCTCCTCTGTACAGTGAGAATCAGGAGAGAGAGAGTCTGCAGATCTTTCTATTTCTGGTGGGCTACAGTTCTGGATCTTTCTCAGACACATAGGAATGTAGATTTCTTTCCTGCTCTGTGCTTGTTCTTATTGTCAAGCACGAATTCATTTGAGAGTTAATTACATGGTTTAATTGGGCTTAACACTCCTCTGGCTTAGCTCTGACAAGGGCCTAACCTTTGGATAACAATTAAAATAAATAATGTTTGTAGACTGCATTACAATTTTCAAATCAACTTCATATGCCTCTGTTCTTTGGACCTCAAAATATTCCTGAGAAGATTGGTGTTACTATTACACCTATTTTATGAGGAAAATGTGAGGTTCAGGGTGCTCACCTGACTTGCCTGAGATCACGTGGTCACAAACTAGTGGAACCAGGACTTGAGCTCCGGTTTTTTGACTCCAGGTCCCAGGGTTTTTAAAAAATTCTCCTAAGGACTGACTAAAAACCAACTGGTCAGAATGAGCATTGCCTACACCTATATCTGGTTCTTTTTTCTGTCCTGGGCATTTGGAGATCACAGTTTCCCGTTCCCATCCAGTGAGGCAAGGTCATGGACTAGTTCTGGCCAATGATGTAGGAGTGGAAATGATGTATGTCATTTCCAGGCTGAGGCAAGGAAGCGTTCTTGTGTGATTGATTCTTTTGTTTTTCTCCCTCTTGACTGAGGTGATTATGGATGAGGACCATAGAGGGGCCACCCAAAAGAATCCAGAATCCTGAGTCACCACGTGGAGGATAGTTGCCCTGGAGAATCACCCAGAGCTGCATTGTGTGAATAAGCAATCAAGCATTGTGTTAAGCTACTGAGCTACTGGGGATTGTTTGTTACTGCAGCCTATCGTATCCTACCCTGACTGATACAAGGAATTCATACTGATATGGGTATAGGGACCATCTTATGGTGAGGAACCTGGCTTCTTAGGCTGATGCCTGTCCCTTTCCTGCTTTGTCACCTTGGTCAGGTTACTTTCATTTTCTGAATCTGTTTTCTTCTCTCCAATATTAAGTGATCGGATATAAGCAGAGAGCTCTTTATGTTGAATAATATATGCCTTGTATAATCAAATGACTAATCTGATAAACTTAAAGCTTTACAGCTTGGCTGCTTAGAGGATGTGCGTAGGCCTTCCTGAACCAGGCCTGCTTGGCCTTCCCTCTGCTGAGCTCCTGGAGTCCACCTGATGTGATGTTCTGGGCTCCTCACAGCCCAGGCTGGAGAGTCCAAGACAAGAGGGGAGTCCAAGTTATTTTCTGGTACTTGCTTTGGAGACATGAGTTTTATATTTTCCAGACTGTGGACCCTGCAAGTTTCTTTCCATCAAATCAAGGCTTACCTTCAGAAAGCAGGTGCTTGCCTTCAGAAATCTATGCTCATTTCTGCTTTTGGCAAATGTTCCTTGAGTATCTACCATATGCTAGGCCTTGTTCCAGGCAATGGCGATCCAGAAATGACTAAGACACAGTTTCTGTTCTGAGCAGTTATCATACAGTGAGAAGTAGGGAGAAGAATTGGAGGTAAAAAATAGTATATTTTATTTGTTAGGATTGTACCTACCATTACTATTTTTTGAGCTCCATTATGTTCTGAGCACTTCGGATAAACTATTTTGAACCCGTATAGCCACCCAAGTATTAAACTAATTGGTGTTCCCTCAAACTGCTTTTGGGGGGTTACCTTTCCTTTTAACAGTGATAGGAGAAAGGTTCGAACCACTTCGCCATGTGCGATAGGGATCCACCATCACCCTCCCCCTAGGTTCTCTGGGAACTATGGGTAGAGCGTGTGTGATTCTCCCCCTCTCCACCCTCTGTAAGCCCTGCTTCCGCTGAATTCTCCCTTGTCCTCCAGCTCTCTCCTATGTTCCGGCCGACTCTCCATGGTCCATCCCTTGACCTGGATCTCCCCAAACACCCTAGGAAAGGCAGGTGTGGGGTCTTGAGCACATAGGGGTCGCAGCCCTGGTAGCAGAGTGACACACACAGCTTAATGCAGAATATGGGACCGTCATGGTAAGACATGCCCTCTAGGGAAGACCGGACTCCCTTGTGTCTCTGCAGCCGCCCCATGCTCCTCCCTGCTGCTCAGCTCTCACCTACCTTGCCAAACTCTCTGAGCACCCCAGCAACCTTGAATTATCTTTGCTTCAACTTCATTCTTTCTAGAACTTCTCTCTCCACCTTTTGGACAAAGCCTTTGACCCATCAATGTATTTTGCTAAACAAAGTGCTAGAAGTTCTGTATCTTAACATCTGTCTTTCTTGGGACTCCATCAAACTTTTTGTCATGCCTGTGTCCCTCCTGTCTCTGCAGATTGATTTCCCTGATACAAATTACACTGTGTCATCTGTCATGTGTCATTTCCATTCCCTCCCCTGAAACCCCAGCTTGGAAGGCAAAGTGGCAACCTTCAGCTTTGTGTGTGTGTTTTATAAACACCCTTCTTTACATGCTTACAAAGTGCAGTCGACTCCCATCCTTCCATATTTGTGAATTCACTTCCTTGCTAAAATGTACTGGTAACCCCCAAATCAATACTTGGGTTCCACAGTCATTCACGACCATGTGCAGAGTGGGAATGGTCTGGGGTCTCCCCATGAGCTTGTTCCCACCTGAGGTGGATCAAGGTGATGCTCTGCCTTTCCTTGCCATTTGCATGCCATAAACAAGGGCCTTTGCTGCGGTCTATTTTAGGCTACATTTTTTTTTGTATTTTTGCAGTTTTTGTTGGTGCTTTCCCTGTTATAATGGCCCCCAAGTGTATGCTACCTAGTTCAAGGGGGCCGTGATGTGCTTTACTGAGCAATTGTGTGCCATCTCTTGGCCATGAGATCAATGTTAATGAATCAACCATATATGTTAAATAAGATATCTTTAAACAGAAATGCACGTAAACAAGCTTATGTATTGATTGATGAAAATGTCAGAGGCTCCTGAGAGCCTCACCCTGTGTTTCTCCTGGGATTAACAGTTCAGTATTCACCACTCCAGGGTTCCTGGTGACTTCATAGACCGTAACAAGCACACATAATGAGAATCCACTGTGCTTACTGAGCCTCCTCAGTTTGTACACAAGGAATGTAAGCTCAGCAGCCAGCTGCCAAGCCCATGCCCAGTTTGGCTGGCTCTAAGCCCTCTGCTCTTTCTAGAAACTTTGCTGTCCCCACATTCGTGCTCCCTCCTCTCCTGTCTAAAACCTTTGAAATATGAGGTTTATTTTCTATCCCTTAAGGGGTCATGGAAAAATTGTCCATCCCTGCTTGTCCCCTGCATTTTAATTGTCCCAGAAGGGTCTGGGGGCTGGGAGTGGTAACTTGTCCCCCCACATGCAAGCGGGCAGGGTACAAGGGCCCCCATTTCAAGTTCTCCCAACCCCAACTTTGAAGCTTAATAGCTTTAAAATCTTACAAGTTGTAAAAACAATTAAAGCAATAATCTTAAAAAGAAGCAGAATGCGGCCTTCAAAGGAATGTGAGCCATTCACACTTCGTGGTTAAATAAGGCCTGGAGCTGGCCCAGGCCTGAGAAAATGCAGAGGCGCCCTGTGAATTTGTTGATGCCAGTTTGGACAGACTGTTTATTTTCATGATTTCATGGAAGAATTTTAATTTAATGAGTGTTTTATACTCTAATGTAAAGCATCGTTCAAGCCCTGTAATTACTGTGTCAAAATAAGCCTTCTTAAGCGGCACAGCTTGAACTCCAGGGCTGTGACTTGCATCCAAATCAGGCCAGTGGAAACAGGAGGGGGATGCTGGAGCGATGGCAGATAGGCTTCTTCATGGAATTGGAAATTAACGCCGGGAAGGGGTGAAGGGGTGCCTCACTGAGCTAATTCCCCCCAACCTGTGGCTTCGGTGCTGGAGCTGATGGGCCTTGGGACAAGTGTCTCCTTCTCCTTGGCCAATCTGAGTCTTCCCACTGAGAAATAATCTACTTTTCTAAAAGCCTGTTTATCGGGGCATAGTGGTAAGTAATTTCAGACACCCTATTTCATCATTTCAGATCCCCCCCCTTTTTTAAAAGGAGGATATTTTGCTTTTTTAAAAGGATATTTGGATTTTTGCATGACCCACAAACATTGTTATTTTTCCTCTCATTTGTTTGAGAGCACAGAGGAGATTTCTTTACAGCCTAGAGGAGGAGAGGGCAGCTGCTCCCAGCCCTTCAGGTCAAAGGTGAAGGCCACGTGAAAATGAAAACCCCAGGTTTTAGTGAATCCCCATCCCTGTCTGATACTTGCTCTTTCTTCTCATCCACTCTCACCAGGGCCAGCATTCTTGGGTGTCTTAGGCTTTTCCCTAATGGAGCACAAAATGGCCTTTCCAGATACAGACTGAGAAACTCATCTTTCATCACACCCACTTTGCCCCTGGATGGGGGATCCCCAAACAAGCCACTGGAACGTCTTCTCTGGGGTATTTTTTCATGCTAAACTGCCCAGATTTGTATTCATTGTTCCAAGTCCAAGAATCCGACTGCAATTCAATCACTTTCTGTTTCCATCCCTGCTAAGAAATGCATTTGTAGTCGAGACGCTGCGTACTTTCCTGAGCAAGGAGGGGGGTTCTCTCTGGTAACAGAACAGCCTCTTGCACTGAGCCTTTGATGGAACTCCCCAGTTAGGAAACAGCAGCAGTGAACGTGAGAACACCTCACAGCCTCCAAAGTCCCATTCCGATTCTGAGAATCAGGGCTGGGATTATCATTTTGTGGCTGGGGACCAAAGGCTCTGGGGGGTGAAATGCATCACTAAGGTGCAACAGGACCTCATTTTAGGTCTTTTTGGACCCCTGGTTTTCGGTTTTTCTTATGAGGATTGCCCAATTAAGCAGGAAAAAAAAAAAAGAAGACACCCAACTAAATTTAAATTCAGATAAATAGTGAATACTTTTAAAATATGCCCATGTGATATCTAGGATATCTGTGTACTAAAAAGTTTTGTTTATCTGAAATTCAAATTTAGTCAGGCGTCTTGTATTTTATCTGGGGATTTCCAATTTACCAGCTGCCTTCCCTTAAATAAAAATATGAGCCCTTTAGGTGCAAGCCGTTGGCCCCTGGCTGAATCCACTGGCAGCTAAGGTTGTTTTGGCTGATGTATCAATCGAATTCGGGGATTTTTAGATGGAGCAGGCGCTTGTCAGCCAGCACGATGCCCACCACTCCTCTGTGGCCCCAGCAGCCTTCCCTGGGAGTGTGCTGTCTGGTCCCCACAGCCTCTGAGTCAGGCTCCTCTATGGCCTCTGGTTGAAATACCCTAGTGGAGCTTTATGAACCCCTGTTGTGGGTAATCTTTTGAAGAAAGGAAAGAAAATGTATCAACTTGACTGCAACGTGCCAACACTGCTTGAAGAGCCATGACCTAAGTCAGTACTCTGGGACGTATGCCTGGTGAGCCCCGTGTTTGCTGGTGAGGACCCACGGGCTCAGAAAGGGAAGTAGTTGGTCAGGTCACACATCTGGCAGCAGGGAGCGGGGGGAAGCCAGGTCACCGGACTTTACTGTGCCATCTTTCTTCCATGGCCTGTCTATCTTAAAATCCATTGGTTCACTTCCGAGATCAACATTTGTTGATTGATAAGCAAGTGTCCGGTGTTGCTGGGTCACCTGCCTCGCTGGCTATTTTACTTCTTTCACTTGAGAAGGACCAAGCGTAAAACGGAGAGGCATCTGGAAAGGCTTTTGGCTATCCGAATCCTGCAACCCAGGGATGGGTCTGGATTTTTATTCTTTAAGAATACTGCATCTTGGTGGAAAACGTTCTTCTCATTTTGCGCCTATGATGCCGCTAAATTGTCCCCTGGATTTATTTCAAAGCGAAAAGAAGCAGCAAAGATTGCAATTCTTAGGCTGTAGTTGCTCTTTTTAACTCAATTACGTTTTGACAATTCGGAATGAAACTTGGGGGCATGTCTTTGTTTAAGCCGTTGGCCTTGCATCAGAATAGTCAGCTCAAGGTATATGGCTAGTGTCAGGACTAACAATCTTTGACAAGGGCATTTAGCGGTTGTAATTCAAATCTAATTCAGAACATCTTAGCACCGGACCTGTCAGGCCCTTAAAATGCACTGTAACTACACAACCAAGGGCGAGAGTCCCAAAGCCAGCTCTGTGCGGCCTCAAGTTGATATGTCAACAAGAGCAGTCACAATTAGGGGTTCTTTCAAGCATACTAAACTAATTTACAGTACTCTGGAAAAGTGGGAAAAAGACCTGAGGCTTAAAATCCCGGGTCTTCTAGATTTCAAATCCACAGCACATAAAAATACAATTAGAGTTCGGCACCAAATAGCACAGGCTTGGGTCTGCCTTTCGGTTCCATGTGTACTATTTGCCCTTAAAAATAGATAAGCTCCAAATGCATGCATGTGTGTAGTTAAAACAAAATAATAATAGTTGACTCTTAACCACTAAAAAAAAAAAAATCCTTGTCAGGTCTTATTAGGATCATGTTGTGGGCTGGTTGAGCCCTAAATCAGCAAGCACCTATTTATTATTTGTGGATGCCGCTTGAAATCGAATCTGGCTGAATTGGGGAGTGTTTCTCCTTGATGGGGTTCCATGTTTGGCCACAAAGCACCAAAAGTCAGTGTGGCCTAAATGGTTTGAACTGGCATGAGAAGCCAGCCTGAAACAAGGAGATTTGGAGCATGGCTGGCTTGTTGGACACACATAGGATTACGGGGACCAACATGTAATTTTACCATCAAAATAAAACAGGGCTCAGTTTGAAAGCACTCTGGTGATTCTAGGCAGCTGTGCACTTTTAATGCTGCCTTAATGCAAGGACAAAGGCTAATGGGAATGTTTGCAGATTTTGCATTTATGATTTATCTACTTTTTATGCACAACAATATAGACCCTCCACTCCAGGGACTCATAAATGTGATTTTACTTCCCAAATTACAAAGCTAGTCAATTATTTGGGAATGAGTCATTCATTCAAAAGTGTCAGTAATGTGATGTGTTAACCATCAGGAAATTTTACACCAATTGGAATTATAAACACCAGACTTAAAAAAAGAAGAAAAAGAGAAAGAGAAAAGCTTAGCCAGCAGCTAACTCTATTTATGAATGGTGCCTCCTGTTAGGCATGACATTTTGGGGAAGGCAGAGCTGGAGAACATATGTGTGGATTTTTTCCCTCCCTGCCTCTTCCTCCCTACCCCAAAGTTAACATTCTTTTAATATATTTGTCTGCAAAACAGAGATGGATAGTGAGACATCTTGCTGGTGACAGAAGGGATGCCAGCAGAGGTGGGACAGGTGTGACTGAGCTGGCACTGACATCTGGGCTTGGTGGCTGTGAATGGGCTGGGGAGACCCCACAGTGCAGGGAGCAGTATGGGCTGAGCTGCTCCGGTTGAGCTGAGTCTTGAGAAAACCCTCCTCTGCCCCACACCAGCCACTTGAACTCCCTCTTTTGGAGTTTTCCTCCCTCTGCCCAGTGCTGGCCGCATAGTTGCTGACCCGGGTGGCTTTGGTTTGATTCCAACATCCATAAACTCTTCCCTGTGGGGCACTCCTCTTGGCAAATTGCAGTTTGGCATTAGCAGGGGAGTGTAACTGGAAAGGTTTAGTTGCAGCGATTGATCGCCATGGAAAGCTGAAGGGGAAACCATGGTGGTCTTGTCCTGAAGTTGTTTCCCAGAACACCAGGATGAATCCGGGCTGGGGAGCCACAGCATCAAAGCTGGGCGCAGCCCCAAGATGGTCTCATCCTCATGCAGCAGAGGCCCACTGGGCCTGTGTGTGCCAAGGAAGCATGATCGGCCTCTCTGATTGCTGGTCTGGTCTCCATCTCCTAACTATTTGTCTCCTTAGAGGCTTGGCAAATAACTCTGGTTCTAGATCTGTTTCTGGTTGTAGAATTTCTGGATTTCTTCTGAAATGACCTTCACTATTTCCCCCAATGAACATGATGATTAATTCCTGATGCCATAGTCTCTCTTATGTTGCCCACAAATCTGGGTCAAAATCTGACGCCCTTGGACTTCCATCATTGACTCACTGACCACATCAGGATAGGGGAGAAAATCCAAGTCTCAGAGGGTAAAGGGACTCACACAGGCTTGCCCAGTTAGTGAAGGACCGAATTATGATTATGATAATTGGTTAATTACATATGTCCTCTCTTCTTCCCAAAGGGTTGAGGCAGCTTAGAGCAAGGGATTCTGGTTAATTTATTATTTCAATAGTTGCTGTGCTAGTTTCTGGGGTTACATGGAAGCAAAGACTTTTGGTCTTCCTAGTAAAGAACACCAAGTGTGATTCTTTCCTCCTGGTCCTGACTGAAAGGGGCATGAGATGCAGAAACAAGGAAGACTTTGCCCCAGCTGGATGCTAGGGGAGGGTGCCAGGCATTAGTCAGAAATGGATTCCAGTAGATAGAGGACAGATTCCAAAATTATTCTGAGGGCACATGTGCAGCTCACCTTTTCCAGAAAGTGGTGTAATTTATAAGAAGACAGCTGTGTCCTATGTAGAACCTTTATTTAGAGAGATATATGTTCAAGTAAGTCAAGTTATATTTCCTTTCAACTGCTATATGTTAGTAGGATTTGAAGGCAGCTGTATGGTTATCACAACTGTACTTTATTGTTGATGAAATACTTACATAATTATTAATGATTTTTTGCTTAGGGTCTGTCCCTCTCTACCAGACCATCTTTGCTCAACTTCAATTCCTGGGGCCTGGCACCATACTTGGCACATCGTATGCATTCATTAAATATTTGTTGAATAAATAAATGAGAGGGTGGCTACCTCAAGGGTAAAGCTAGAAGTGACACTGAAGAAGCTAGAAGCTGCAGGTGGGTATCAGTGTGTCCAGAAGATTTAAAAATGGTTTGTGTATCTTCCCAATCATTAAGGAAGAAAAAAAATGAGAGCAAAATAAAGAACAAAAAGTTACCTAAAAATAGCTTATAAAACAAGGCAATTAAAACAAGAACAAAATTGCCCGTTATGACAATAAACGTAAATGGGTTAAACTTATACTTGCTCCAAGATTACATTTGTTAAAAAGTTCCAAATTCAGCTGTGCACTATTTTCATGAGACACATGTGAAAGAAAGTGGGTCAAAAAGTTTGAAGAAAAAAGTGTTCTCAAAAATCCTTTTCAAGCAATTGTAAGACAAAACAAACAAACAAAACAACAAAAACCAAAAGCTACAACGAATATATTTCAGTTGGTAAATTGAAAAAAAAATCTATAAAGAAAACTGAACTATCACAAAGTTTCATGAGAGGAATTGCATAGTATTAAAATCTAGAAAACAAACACTATTCATAATACAAAAAGAAATGTTCACAAACATGATAAGAGCAGGAGAATTTAGCATACCTCTCTTAGTCATTCAGCTCAAGTAGGCAAACAGGAACGTGGATGATGTGAACAATATATTATTTCCTCTTATAAGTTGCTTTACAACTCTTCTAATTCCCTGGAACGTTAAAAAAGTGATGATAAATTTTACCATGATAAAAATACGGATAAATTCAAAACAAGAACAAACTAAAGTTAGCGTGCCAAAAATACCGCTGATTAGCTGCTGCAGCAGCACCAACTAACAAAACCTGCTTAAAAAGTACAGAATAGAGTTTTCCTCTAAATATTTCTTACTTAAAAGTGTAACTTAAGAGCTGCAAATAGAAGCTACTTGGGAAGTACTGATAATGACCACCCATCACATGGAAACCGGTGCAACTGGCCCAAATCTGTATTAGAGGCTGTATTAGTTTCCTCTGGCTGCTGTAACAAACTACCATGAACTTGGCTGTGCTGCCTCCAAGGGCTGCAGGGGAACCTCTTCCAGTTGCCCAGCAGGCCTGTGCTTAAATCTGCTTCGCTCCATTCTCTGCCTCTTCTTCACATCATCTTTTCCTCTGTGTGTCTGTATTGAATCTCTCCTTTGTCCCTCTTGAAAGGATTCAAATGATGGCATTTTAGGCACCCCCTCACTATAATCCAGGATAAGCGCCTCCTCTCAAGATCCTTAACTTTATTATATCCTTTGCCATATATGATAATAGCCATATGTGAATAGTAATATTCACAGGTTCTGGGAAGTAGCAAGTGAATATATCTTTGGGGAGGTTATGTTTCTTCCTACCACAGAAGTAAATCCATAACATAAAATACTTTTAATTGTTAAATAAGAGAGAATAAAAATCAGTGAACCAAGTGTTTAAGTCAAGAAGTAAGAGAGAGCCCTCAGCAAAAAAACTTAAAGGAAATCAAGAGCAGCAGATTAATAGCAAAAAGGGCAGGTATTCTGTTTAGATTTTTGGAAGTATAAAAGTAGACTGTTAAAGGGTAATTTCTAAATTTTAAAATACAAACAAATGAATAGATATAAATAAAAATATGCAGTGAACACATCAGGAATTTTTAGTTCCTTATTGGGTGACACAACCAGTAAGAATTCAAAGGTGAATTCAAAGAGCAGAGACATAAGGGCCGCGAATAAAGGTACAAGTAGATGGCACATGCCAAGGCAGAACCAGGTGCAGGGCCCAGCCTCCGGGTCTGCCTCGAGGGGTCAGGGGCAGCCTGAGCCTGGGCCTGGGCCCAGGGCCAGTGTCTGCCTAGCACCCTGTCAAGCCCCAGCCCTTGGGCAAGCTTCCTTAGGAAGGAGTCACCTTCCTTTATGCCCCTGCCTTCTGCTCCTTAGCAATCAAGCTTATAGTACCCAGAGATGAGAAACAGCAGCCCCTTAGCCATGTGTGGGCCATGGCCTTAGGGCCAGGTGATAGTTCCTGCACCCCACCTCCAGTGCCAGCTCTCACCTGTGTCCCCACCCTCCAGAGGCAAGACATGTGGGGCCACTTCCTTGTGCCTGAGAAAGGGGGTAGGGGCAGCTGCTTAAGCCAGCAGGGCTCTGGGGTCCATGGAAGCCTGACCTTAGGGATGAGACATGCTGCGTTCAACAGGTTAATCTCCTTCACCTTATTCTGATTTTTCTGCTGTTTTTCTCAGAGCCCTTAATATGTTCCCTGGGGCACCCAGTGGCGAAAGCTGGCTCATGTAATTCCTAGGAAGAGCAAAGGATACAGGAGCATCTTGGCAAAGCCTCTTTATTTCAGACAATTGGTGGTTTGGGCCAGTGTGTGAGGGAGTGCCAATGCAAGGAGGGGCTGGTCCCAGACCTGCCCTGCCCTCCCTATTGCTGTGACCTTGAAACAGGGCTCAGGAACTGGGCCCCCACCTCCAAAAGGTGACCCACACCTGTGCAGTGCTTTCACAGGGACCAGCCTGGGGAGGAAGTACAGTGCCACTGTCAGGCAAACGGACTCAGGCAGAACGGAGCCCAAGCCCTGACCTCAGCCCTTGAGTCGAGCTGTGTGGCTTCAGATGTCGTAGAACTTCTCTAAGCCTCAATGTTCCCACCTGTGACCTGGGAATTATAAGACCTACGTTATTCACTGCAGGTGGAATTCAAGGTGACAGTATCAGCAAAGCTCTCTAGCCCAGAGGGTGAGTGTGCTGCAGCTGTTATCGCTCTTGGGGAAGGAAGGTCAGCACCCAGCCATTTCTGGCTGCCCGCCTGGCCTCTCATCCAGAAACACTGCCTGCCTGGTGGTGCTGAGAGCAGACACAGATCCTGAGATCTGCCAATTTTAAACTAACCCTTGCATTCCAGAATCTCCTTATTTGGAATCCAAAGGATTCCTTTTACAGAGGCAAAACCCAATTCTTATTTTCACTATAACAGAAGCAGATTAAAAAACAAGCCTGCTTCTGTATCCATATGAAATTCTCAGAGAGGAAAGAAGAACTTTATATCTATGGCAACAGTTATTATCAGAATCGATTCTGCTGTTTATCCCCTCCAGGAACACTCTTTCTATATCTATGACTTCATCTAATAAAGAAGTTCAGAGAGGTTGAGGTTGAGTGATTTGTCCAAGCTCCCACAGCGAGGACATGGTGGGGCTGAGAGACAAGCCTGGTTCTGTCCGAACAAATCTCCTTTCTGGAGCACCGCAGGGCTCGTGTTCACGAGACAGAGTGCAGACTAAGCCTTACAGACCAAACAGGACTAAAACGAACTAAAAGACATGTTCCAAAGTGAATGCCATCTATTTGCCCCACCTCCCATCTTCTTGAGGCAAGAAGAGTTGCTGGCCCTCTGTTGCCCTTCATCTCAGCAGAGGGCTCATCCCCACGCTTACGGTCCCAGCTACAAGCCTCAGAGTGCCCCCGATATCTCCCTGTCCCTCATATTCCTAGGAGTTCATCTCAGCACCTCTGAGCCCATCTCCACAGCTCCTGCTCCCTGACCCTGCCCACTGCCCAGGTTCAGGGCTGCATCATCTCCCCTTTGACTGTGACATTGAGTCCTAGCCAGACCCTGAGCCCCAGTCTCCCTTGCCGCTGTCGACAGCTTAATCTTTCTTTCTTTAACATTTTTGATTCATTCATTTATGAAGAAGTGACACATGCACACGACTCAAAATTCAAAAAGCACAGAGGGTGAGTGAAAAGTTAGGCACCCTCCCATCCCTGCCCCTCAACCCTGCAGGTATCCCCTTGGAGCCCCCCAGGGTTAGCAGTTACCTCCAAAGAGGTGGTGCATATAATACAGAACCACTGCATGGGCCTGGCCCTGAATCACCGGCAGCACCTGTGTGTGCTGCCTGCTGTTTGCTTTCTTGTGTTTAATACGCCTTAGACATCACTCCATTTCAGAGCACTAGATCCATTCTTTAAGGACTCTGTAGTATTTTATTGCACATACCTATTCTATCTCATTTTAAAATGGATGTATTTATAGTTAGTGAATATTGACATAATTGCATTCTAGGTGCTAGGATCTGTTTAAGAGTTTTTCAGTCATTAATTCATTTAATATGAATGCAACCCTATGAGATATGTTGCACTGTTATTTCCATTTTAAAGATGAGAATGTAGAAGCTCAGAGAAGTTAAGAAACTAAGGCTATCCAGCTAGGCAGTGGCAGGGCAGAGATGCTGACTCTGTGGCCCAGCTCCGGAGCGTGTCCCGGGGCTGCCACGACAAACTACCACAGACTGCGTGGCCTAAACAATAGAAACAGATTCTCTCACAGGTCTGGAGGCTGGAAGGCCAAGATCCAGGTGTCCGCAGGGCCACATTTCCTCTGAGACTGGATGGAAGCCGTTCCATGCCTGCCCCCTAGCTTCTGGTGGTGGTCGGCCATGCTTGGTGTTCCTCGGCTTACGGCTCTCAGCCTGATCTCTGCCTGCCTGTCACACGGCCGTCTCCCCCTGGTGCATCTCTGTCCACCCTGGTATTCTCTCTGTGTTCTGCTTCTTGTTTTAGGATGCTAGAACTATTAGATGATGGGCCCACCCTACTCTACCTCACCTTAGCTAATCACACCTACAATGTCCCTATTTCCAAATAAGGTCACATTCTGAGGTTCTGGGGGTTAGATCTTCAACGTATCTTTTGGGGGACACATAATAGTGTCCTTAACCACCCTCACTTGTTAGTGGACTTTTTTCATTCCTAGTCTTCTCCTGTTGCAAATGGAAATCTGTGTACATAGCCAGGGAACAAGTTCTAGAAGTGGGTGTCTAACTTAAGAGTATCTGTATTTAACTCTGAATTAATACTGACAAATTGTCCTACCCAAAGGTGGAGATTACTGCCCCCCCAGGATATATAAAAATATGTTTTTGATCTTTGAAAATTCAATCGATAAAAATCAAACCTTGTACTTTTATTTGCATTTCCTTTATTAAGAGTAAGTCTGAGCATCTTTAAGTATGTTTAAAACCCATTTAAAATTTCTTTTCTTGTGAACTCTTTGTTCATCTGTGAAGAACTTGGTCTTTTACTTATGGATTTGTAGGAACTCTGCAGATATTACAGAACCAACCCTTTGTCTGTGATATGGCTTGCAAATATTTTTTCCATTTTGTAGTTTTCTTTTGACTTTATGCACTTTTTCTCCAGGTGGAAGGTTTTTTTACACAAATTTTCTTTTTACATTATCAAATGTATCAATTTTTACTGCTTCTATATCACAGGTCACATAATCTTCCTAAAGCTTCCATCTGATTAGGTCAGTGACCTGCTCAGGTCTTCAATGGCTCCTCATCGCCCTGAGGATGAGGTCCGAGCATGCTGGCACGGCTTCCAGGCTGGGCCGTTACCTCTCTCACCTAACTTCCTACTCCCGAAACCTGGCTGAAGCCATCCCAGCTGAGGGAGCTCACCTTGCTCGTCTAACCTCATATGTTTTGACTCGGGCGTTCTTTTCTGCTTACATGTCAGTCCCTGCTTATGTGACAAGGTGGCAGGCCCCAGGGCGTCCACACCGATCTCCCTTCCCTGGACACCAGTTGGAGGAACGGGCTCCAGCTGTGGTGCCTTGAGGATCCACTGCACAGGTAAGCTGTGGGCTCTGCCCAGTCTGGGAGTGTCCTGGTCATTTCTGTCCAACACGGGGTGGTGTTAAATGTTGGAGCCTGCGATTCTGTGATTTAAGCATTTACAGAAATGGCATTAAATAGTCACTAATTTACCTGGCTGCATGCCAGATTTTGTGGGGCATCAGTTGGTTATTTAAAAAAAAGGAATAACCAAGTGGGGTGTGAAATACGTATTTCCCATGGCCTCTTTCACAGAAAGAGCCAACCAAATCGATTTAACGCTACCAGGAGAAAGCACAGGGAAAAGTCATCTCTTTGCTTCAATAATCTTATAGAATCTCCTGAAATGTTTCTGTTGAATGCTTTGACAGTTTTTATATTCAGCCTTTCAGCAGAGTCCAATTTCCTGACTCCCTGCTCTCCTGCAGCCCCACCTCCCCCACCCTGCCCCGTATCCAGGACTCTGGGGTCACAGGGGAGGGGTCCTGCGGGGGAGGCTGCAAAGCTGGCCGTGGATGGAGGGGCTGTGGCAGTGGAGGCAGAGGGACCAGGGGCCGAAAGTGGCATTCCCTAGCTTTAGAGGACACGGTCTCCTTCATGTAATCAGCCACTAGGCTCTTCCCAATTTAATTCTGGGCAGGAACTCCGTGTTCCTCCCTGTCTAGTCCCCCTCCTGCCCCCCTCCCATCCCCAGCTTTCATCTTTCCTGTCTCTTTATTCCCTCTCTGCTCCTAAAACAAGGACTTTATGGATTGTTAGATCTGCAGTCGGGAAGTTCTGTCATATCTGGCAGTGAGTAAGAAACCAAGAGGGAAACGTGGACCTGGGGGCTGTCGTGGGTTGAAGGGTGGCCCCCAAAATACACACCCATGTCTTAAGATCTGGACCAGGCGAAGGTGACCTTATTTAAAAAGTGTCTTTCCACATGGGATGAAGTCAAGGATCTTGAGGTGAGATCATCCTGCATTTCCCTGGGTGAGGGCCAGTCAGTGGTAACTGTCCCCATAATGGACAGAAGAGGAGACACAGATGCCCTGTGACCACGAAGGCAGAGATTGTGGAGTGATGCAGCCTCAAGCCCAGGAAAACTGGGAGCCACCAGAAGCTGCAGGAGGCCGGGAAGGATTCTTCCCTAGCACGTTCAGAAGGAGCGCAGCCCTGCTGGCACCTTGATTTTGAGCTTCTGGGCTCCAGAACTGGGAGAGAAGAAATGTCTGCTGTGTTGAGATGCCAAGTTGTGGTGACATGGATGGCAGCCCCAGGAGACTAATAGCATGCAACAAAATCCTAGCTCTGCGCTTGCTGCCCCAAATCTGCTCATGACATTGAGAAGGTCGCTTCTGGCATTCCCCTGCCTCATTGCTAGATGAGGCTTCAGGCTCCTTGCCTGTCACATGTGAGGGGCTGGGATGGTCAGACCCCAGCTCCAGCAAAGCCTGCAGCCCTGGGTGTCCTATGTTTTCTACACCCCACGTCCTGCCGTTGACCTGGACAAATCTATCATCTGATTACCAGGAAGCATTGGTATAATTCCAATAAAATCAATACTTCCTTACATTCTAGGGATCATGGAAAAAAAACAACCACCAACTCCAAAATGTTGTAGAATATGATTATTTGTAGAATCTGAGGAAGGAAAAGGGTTTTGGACTCAATACCTCTGGATGATGAAATCCCAGGAGGCATACATCCGTGACCTTTAACACAACAGTTCTCAACCCTTAGACGCACATGAGAATCACCTGAAGGGATCTTCTTTTAATGCTGATTTTAAATATCAGAATCTTTGGAGCTGGGGTCCAGGCATGGATTTTTTTTTTAAAGGCCACGATTTTAATGTGCAGGCAATGACTACTGATTTAAAGGGATTTCTCCATGGCACTGGATTTTAATAATAACACTAACTAAATGTTAACTTCAGGGAAAGTTGGGTGAGGGGTATACAAACACTCTCTGTACTGTTTTTGCAACTTTCCTGTAAGTCTAAAATTAATTCAAAATAAAAAGTAAAGAAAAAAATTGCCACCCCTGAATTCAATGCTGTTTTCCTTCCTGACTCCCTTATCCTTACCTCTTCTCCTCATGTCCTTTAGTTATGCAAGCAATTCTTTGATCTTTGTTAGTGAGGAGAATAGTGGTGTGAAGAAAGGAGAGAAATGTGGATAATCTTCAATTTACATCTATTTGACTTTGGAAGGAATTTTAAGACATCCCAAGATTTCACTGAATTTTCCCCAA
Source organism: Smutsia gigantea (assembly GCA_032199065.1). NCBI lineage: Eukaryota > Metazoa > Chordata > Mammalia > Pholidota > Manidae > Smutsia > Smutsia gigantea. The sequence continues at coordinate 19,653 of JAVSCE010015487.1, forward strand.
GTTTACCATGCATTTTGCTTAAAATTTGCACTCTTAAAACTAAAACAGATTTGCATGTTTATTTGGGAACGTCTTCACTCTTAATGCAGTTGTGGGAGCATGGTAATAGCTCACTAAATGCTTAGTAATGAATTTTATGAGCATATACTGGCTTAATTCAACAACCATGTATCAAATGCCCACTGTCTTATGTCAACAACAGTGCTCGGTGTTACTGGTGACCTAAAGTTGACTAAGACACAGACCTAGTTCTTGGGGGCTTGGGTGTCAGAACAGACAGACACTTGAACACCTGATGTGTCTTCTAATAGGGACATGCCTAGAAAGCAGCAGAAATAAGAAAGAAAGATCAGTTAATTCTGCCTGGCATGTCATTGATGGCTTTGCAGAAGAAGTGGTATTTGAAATACAAATGGAGCTCAGAAGGATGAATAGGAGTTCAAGCGGTAGAGAAAGAACAGCAGGAGAAAGGGTGTTGTCTACACAATGAGTGCATCTCCTGGCCTTCCCTCCATCTGGAGTATGCCAAATGACTATTCTGGAAGTGGAATGTGAGTACACATGACATTTTCCACTCTAGGGCTGACATCGTTAAGAAAGGGGTATGTCATGCCTTTGAACACTTCCCCTGTCTGATGACTAGTTGTAGAGGATCCTGAGTTCCTTAGGGATGGCAGAGCCACAAGGTGGAAAGGGCCTGGATAGATGGTCACCTGGAGGAAGACTTTACGAAACTGAAACATTCACATTGAGCAGTTAAATGAACAGTAAAGCTCTACTGTGTTGTGCCCTTGAGCTGTGGGGATTTATTTGTCCCCACAGCAACTCGTCCCTCCATAACTTACACAAGCACACATGCAGGTCCCCTGTGCATGTTGGGAATTGGTGGGCAGTTGGCCCAGAAAGGCTGGTGAGATCTAATCAAGAGAAGCCTTGAATGATGCTCCGTGGAGTTGGAATCCTTACCTTGAGATGTTTTATTTGGAAAGTTCATAGATCAAGCAGCGGTGGCAGTGGAGAGGGTGTGAATGGAGCTGGAACTTTTGCTCTCAGAGATAACTGGAAGTTGGTTGTAATCATAGCTTGATGAACAATGCCCTCAGTACCTCTTCTGCTATGCAGTTGTTAAAAGGAGGCAGGCTCAAGCTCACCTGCAGATGAGGAATACTTTAGTGATAAGGGAAGTCTCTCTCCCTTCAGTTTAACTTCTTTCAAGGTGTTATGAATGACTTCACAATAATGCAAGGCCTTTGAGCTCCTCAAGTAACTGTGACTTTAGCAGTATTATTACTCTAATGGATTCCGTGCAGATTTGCTTCTCCACTTACTGGAAAGGAGTGTCGCTCACTTCCTATCTCATCAGCATGTATAAATATGGGCTTAATTTACAAAGACGTAATGAATATTGGGTGGAAATTACTACCCCATTTTAAAGCCATTTATATATTTATTTTGGAAAGTGCATAAGGAATTTCTGACTTTTGCAAGCAGATTGAAAAATTACTGAAGAAAAAACGTGAATGGTGTGACATGATGCAGAGCATGGCACTCAATCCCTTGACTAAGAGGCAGATATCTGAGTTCAAGCCCTGTTTCTGTCCTGAGCTTGCTCTTTGACTTCTGGCAAAGTTCTATTTTCCCATCTTTGAAATGAGAGGGCTTGCTCTAGCATAGTACTTTCCAAAGTTACGTTGATGCACTACTGCTGGTGTGTAAGATATTTTTAGCACATGGACAAATATTTTTAAAATTACAATAATTATGTATTTGTTTTAATGTTTAATAAAACAACACAGCTGCTACATCAAGTCCAGGATTTTGTGGGTATTAGGTATTGTTATGATTTCCTTTTACATTAAAATCCGGAAAAAAATGAAAGGAAGGTAATCTAAAGAAAAAACAGGTAAATAATATAAGTGAATGTTGCAAAAATTATAAAGGCAAGTTGGGTATATGATGGAGCAAACATTTTTTTTCTAGGTTGGATGATCTATGACTGGTCGGACCTCTAATCTTAAAGCCCTTCAATCCTTTAAGAAAATGAACCCAGATTGAACCATTTCTGCCATTTTTGTCATTTCCATCATTATGGTACAATGCAGTATTTTAAAATGGTCACTTCCGGATTATTCTCCTCTTTGGTTCTTGGGGCTAACTCTTGCTTACTGTCAAGGCAATTCATTTCTTCAGGTGGCTTGTAATGTTTTATTGCAATTTCATCTCTCAAGGAATTGTTTCCTGTGGGAATCCTCTGCACATTGGATTATAAATTATCTTTACAGAATGGTCTTCACAAGTTTCTCTTGTCCTGGATTAACTTCTGTGTTAATGTGTTAGATCAGGGTTCAAATGCTCTTCTTATGAGGAACAAAAAGTTTAACTTGGGCTACCAAATTCTAGAAGGTGGATTTTTTTTTCCAGTGCAGAGTGTGGATATGTGGCGACCTCCCTTGCTATTTTTCTGCTAATGGCTAATACAAGAGTCTCTATTTTCCTACCTCCTTTCACAGACCTGTAATAGGTAATTCTCCTACCTCCTTACACATACTCAGACTTCTGCTCTTGGGAGGATGGAGAGAGAGAGATGGAGAGCTACAGTTGGGAAGTCACTTGTCATGGAAAGTCCCATAGATTGGTCATTCATTCATCACAGACATTTATTGAGTGTCTGCAATATACTGGGTACGGAGGAAAATATTTCCCAGAGGTTATTTCCTAATAGGATCAGAATTAAAATTTCAGCTTTACTGTTTAGTAGCTTCTAACTTTGGGCAAACTACTTACCTTTTTTGAACTTTGATCAAGCACAAGGTGAAGAAATGGCTTAGATCAGAGTGTGGGCATTCATCTTTTTAACAGGAGAAAGGCAGAGTAGATGACTATAAGAAGATTGGCTGATATCATTTAAAAGTTCTCTTCTGATTACTTGAAGTTTTTTTAGTGAAATAAAATAAATGCACGGTTATCAGTTGAAAAGCAGAAAAGAGGCTGTTGGCAGTTTGAGGAGGGGGCATAGAATGATCTTCTAGGAGAGGAATAGTTAATACAATGATTAGTATAAATCAAAATGAATTTCTGGGAAGCCCTCAAAGGCCCCGGAGGGTTGGGTTATGAGTTTAAGGACAGTCGCTTTGTGTGTCTTTCCCCAGCCATACTCAAATGCATAGATGCCAGTATGAAGCAAGCAGTTATACTTAATGAGATTTTAATATGCATTATCTCGTCAACTATCATAACAGACTTTAGAAGCTATTTCTTACCCATGTCACAGATGAGTTCACTGACCCTTAAAGAAGTGAAATGACTTACCTAAGATCACATTTAGGAGGGTTACAGCAGGATTTGAACCAGGATTGGCTCCAAAGCTCAGACTCTTAATCCTTACAGTATGCTCATATAACTGCTGTACATTCCTTTTAAGGGAGCACTAAGTGATTTCGACTAATCGGCTGGATACTGTTATGCGGAATCCAAAGTGGACTGTGGGACTGTAGATTTGATTCTGCTACAAATTCAACAGTAGCTCTGGCCGCATCAGTTCCCGTCTGTGGGCCTTGATCTTTTCTAAAATGAGGAGGTTGATCTAGGGGCCACCTCTTTCCCCTCCTGCTGTTTAATTATAAGTTTCTCTCTCTTCCTCTTAGATAAGTGGTGGGATAAAACACACTCTTGTAAACTTGCAGAAGTTCGACCCTGCATGGTGCTGAGGTCCTTCCTGTTTGATGGAAATACATTGGGGCATTCTGTCTTTGCCATGGCAGTCTCCAAAATCCGGAGCTATTGAAAGTGAGGAGCGCTTGCAGTGGAAATCAAGCCACACTGGACAGGACAGCAGGGGTCAGAGAACTGCTGCCTGTCTCACCACGGGGTTTACAAGCCCCGTCAGATGGGGGCACTTGCTTGGTCACTGTGCTGCCCCCATAATTGCAACAGGCTTCTTTGTTATTAAACAGACCCAGCCCAAACAAAAGGGATATTGTTTCTTTTATGAGTAATGTGCTAACTCACCCCTGGAAAAAAAAAGTTCAAGTCCAGCATAGGGACTGAGACAGCATAAGATTTATTGCAAAGGTTACAGAAATTATTCCTCTTTCACAGCACTTAAATGTGTCTAATTATTCACAGCTGTTTCTAATTTGTCTCGGGTTGTTAATTAGGGTGTGGGTCTTCCCCTCCTTCTAGGGCAGCCACCTGAAGCCTCACGAGCCACCACACAGAGGAGCTGGGGCAAAGGAGGGTCCATGGACTTGGAGAAGGAATCAATCCTCTGTGCAATGGCCAGTCTGCGTTCGTCCTTTAACCTTTTGCTGAGATCAAAGTTAAGCTTAGGAGACACTAATTTCCTTCCTGCAAAAGAGGGATGCTGACTTAAAGAGTGACCTACAGAGGGTGACGCCTGATCTCTTGACCTCCTCTGGGAATCCAGGGAACCTCTGATTACCTTGGGTACTCGTGGGAGCAATGAGAACAGCATCCGTGTCAAGGTAGAGGGAATGAGTGGGTCTTTCCAATTCTGGCTGAGCCCGACATGCGGAAATAGTCAAGTCAGACCTTCCACCCACTTCGCCATATCCCATCCACATACCCTTTCCCTCTGCAGCCTTTATTCACTTATGGACCCCTCCTCTGCTCCCCCATACACACCCCTTGTATCTCCGTGTCTCAGGTATCCTTTTCTGCTTTGACCCTGAGCTAGGTGATTGCCGTTAACATTTATTCAACAAACATTGAATGGGTACCTGTCATGTTGTGAGCAGAGCACTGGAGTTTCAGAAAGGAATAAGAAGTGTCTGATTCCTTTATAGATTGTAAGCTGTAAGCTACAGCATCTTAATCACCTTTAACGCCTCCCTGGCTCCCAGCAGGGAGCTGCTCTACAGCAGGTGCTCAATAAAGACACGCTGAATGAATCAATGAGTCACAGAATATTCCAGTTAGAAATGAATTTGGTGGTAATTCAGTCTGTTACTTAGATTTTTAAAAATATTTTTAAATGTTTTTCCCTGAAACCAACATAAGAAATATTCATTTTAGAAAAATTAGCAAGTAGAGAAGAAACTAAAAATCACCTATAATCCTACCTGTAAAACATAACAATTGTTAACAGGTTTCACATGCATCTTTACGGTCTTCTTTCAAAGGATGCCTTACATATTTTTAAGTAAGACTGGGACCTAATTATTATATTTAACTGGGATTTGTTTTATCATTATAATTTTTTTGTGCTAACAATACATTAAGCATATTTCCCATGTCATTAGCATCAATCAAATCATTCTTAACAAACATGCTTTATTTGGTTATCTAGTTTTACTGTAATTTTTTTTTTACCAGTTGTTAGACTACTTTGTTTTCATCTCTTTTTCTTTTGCTATTGCAAATAATGCTTAGTTGAACATCCAACACTCTACAAAAGAGAAACCAGACTCAGAGAAGGAAAGTGATTCATTGAAGGTTACCATGACAGTTTCTAACCTACTGTCTCTCAGCTCCAAACCCATCCTTCTATATTCTTCTGTGTGATGCTCAGTCTGGGACTCTGCAAACCATATTTCTGCTTTTCCATCATAGAAAGATTAAAGGGACACCTGAGAAAATAATGTGGCAAGTCATTGAAATGGCTGGAAAAAATAATTTTGAATGGGCCGTTTGATGGCTAAGAACTAAATGAGCCTAGAAATATCTATTCATGACTTTGAAATAGAAAGAGGGGCTTCAGTTCTCTGCATTGCAAATTATGAGTGGCACGTTTTGTGGTAAAATGGAACACAACATGAAGGATAGCTAGGTAAATACAGGCATTAGTGAATGAGTAAAAGCAGGCAGATTCTGTATAGATGCTTGGAATGGCGTGGGGGTGAATTTCTTGTTTATAACGACCTTTAGCCTGAAGGCAGATCACAGTCAATGCCACACGATGCAGCTAAAATGCCAATAGAAAGCCTGCAATCTTTCTGATCCGAAGACCAGAGCACAGGGTTTGCAGCGATTGCAGTCACTCGAAAGTGAGGCAGGTGGGAATCTCAAGTGAAGAAAACCAGAGAGGGGGAGCCACAGTCTGTGTACAGACTCAAGTGTCTGGTGGACAACCAAACACGGATGAGCAGAGAAGACCATGAGTAGTTCAGCTAAGGAAAATAGAACTGAAATGAGATTTGAGCAGCTGCCCAAGAGGCAGAGTTTGCAGTATGAGTCCAGCTATGTTAAAACAGCTGCTAAAGCAACAGAAAGTCAGCATTCTTTGGAGGAAAACAAAATTCGAAATCAACAACATGACAGTTTCAATGTCTAGGATACAATCCAAAATTACTTGACACATAAAGAAATAGGAAAATATAGCCCTTTCCTGAAAGAAAAAACAACTAACGGACTGACTCCAATATGGTAGTTATTGGAATTAGCAGGCAAAGCATTTAAGGCAGCTATTATAATTATGCTCAATGATATTAAGGAAAATATGCTCTTAATGAAATAAAGGAAATACCAGCAAAGAAATGGAAACTCCTTCCTCCAAAAACCAAACAAACCAAACCAACCAAACAAAAACCAACTGAAAAAATGTAATATCTGAAATAGTATAGATGATGCCATTGAATGAATGGCATTACCTAAGATAAGGGAGACCAGAAAGTAATGGGGTCAGGACTAAGGTTCTTCTCAACTCTCATAATATATTTTATAACTTTTCTCAGCTTCTTATTGCTTTTCTTTATGGAAATGGTAGTATATACATACTCTTATTACTTGATAACTAAGATATCCTTTGAGATGAGTTGATCTTTTCTATTTTACAAATGAGAATATTGGGGTTTCTGTAGGGGAAAAAAATAGCTCTCATTTACTGAGAATATGCTGCATGCCAAATGCTGAACTTAATTTATCTTCTTGCTCACCTTGGCAGTAACTTTATAAAGTCAGCTGGAGACACTGAGGCCTAAAGCACTCAAGCAATTTGCACAAGATCACTGTGCTGAGGGGGAAGGCTGTAGCCAAGGATGGAACTTAAATATACACTAAGCAGTGATGAAATGCTCTACAGTTCAGGGTTTGAATCTGAATCCACCACTAACTAGCTGTGTTGTGTGTATTCCTTCAGAAGAGGCAGTGTGTGTGAGGGCAGGGGCTCTAGAATTGGCCTCAGTTCAAATCTAGCTACATGAACCTGGCCTCAATTTTCTCAGTATAAAATTGGAATAGCAGTAAGACCCAGCTCATAGATTTGTTGGGAGGGGAAACATGCTAAATAAGGGAAAACATGTCAAATACTTTTGCGAGTGCCTGGAAGATAGTAAGTGCTTATGAAATGTTAGCTCTTCTTGATAAGGGCAGTAACAGAATGGTAGCAGCTGCGGTCACTGCTCTGCCATTATTCCCATATTCTGACAGTGCACACCTGCCTGACTCCCAACTGTCAGCACCCACATCTCTCTGCCCCAGAACATTCCCTTTGTGCCTGGAAATCAGCTCTGCAGGCAAATGAGGCAGCTGGAAGTGCTGATGAATGAATGCCTTTTGGGAGCAGCCTTTAACCAATGACTAATGGAGGTTGGTAGATCAACAACCCAGCTCCCTCACCCCTTAGAGGGGATAACTCAAGCATGCCTTCAGCACCGCTGTCTAGAGCTCTCCCCTGGAAATGAGCTCTGGTCGTGCACTGATAATCCACCCTTCACCGTCTCACTTCTCCACTCCCTGCTGGGGTTCCTTGGAATTACCTCCCCGCAAAATTACCTGCACTTGAATTCTTGTCTCAGGGTCTGCTTCTGCAGAGACACCAATGAAGACAAGTAGACATCATTTTTCAGCTCCTTCTCTGTGTTTAGGGAAAATGGAAGTTCCTATGGCCAGGATGCTCTCCTGACCCTGACCTACTTTCCCACTTGGCACAAGCCATGCAGTCCCATGACTCCTCACAGTGTGCATACATCATGAGCTCATGCCTGTCTACTGAGCATGTGCAGGCTTAGGTAACTTGGCAGGAGTCACTGTTGTCTGTGCTGCTGTATAAAGACCTCCGCCCAGTGCTCTGTGAGGATTGTGGATTGCAGACTTGTGCATGCAGATCCACGGATGTGGACATGACTCCCAGCGCTCAACCTACCACTGTGAGAATAAAGCTTGGGTGAACCTTTTTTCCCAACACTCCGTTGTCATTTTTAGGTCTCACCAAGTCCAGAGTGAACCTGCCAGGAGCACAGCACCTGTGTTCCAAGGTGCCATAAATTGTGCTTGGCCTTTGAAACATAATCTTTCATTTTCTTAAAAAAAAAAAAGGTTGTGAAGGTCATTATTACCCTCATCATATTGAGATAAAAAACTGAGACTCAGAGTGGTTATTCCAGAGAGTCTCAGAGTAGATTATCTCACAGACACCCCAGGTCTCTCTATACCCAAAGCCCATGTTTCCCCTACCACGGAACACTGGAAGTTTCTTAGGAAGGGTTTGCTGTGAGAGTGAACAGGTTTTAGGACAGGGGTCATCGCAAAGAAGTTGTTCACAAGATCTTTTGGAACACGGGCAGAGTGTCCTGCTGGAGGGGTTTTATGGGGCCACTCAAGGGCACTGGAAGTGTGGCCAGGACAAAGTAGTTGCAGTGCCTCTCCCACTGCCTCTGCCTGTTTTTCTATCGGACCACTCTGTTCTATTCATCTCTGCCTTTCTTGACTTTTTCCCCAGTTGTGGTCTATTGAAAAGGGAAATCCAGCCCCTGAGGAGGAGAGACAACCCCAGAACCTGTCTGGCCAAGAAGATAGGATTATGTGAGGGCAGGACAGTGGGCTGGGAGTCTGGGGACCCAGGTTACAGTCCAGACTTTGGCTCCTGTTAAGGTATAAGACTTTGAGTAGGTCCCATCTCATCTCTGAGTTTCTGTTTTCTCAAAGGTTTGGTCAAATTACATACACAAATGATGTTAAGGCTGGTAATGTAAATGGGTGAAGTAGACCAAGTGTGTGATAAAAAGGAAGATGGAGGATTGTGGCAGAGTGGCCCAAAGGCACTAAAAGAAGCTGAAGGTGTCAGACAAGGCACATTTTTCGTTAGAGATGGCCCTTGGACCTCTTTGAGGCATTTAGTCCTCTGTCTCCTGATTTTTTAAGTTCTTCATTAAATGTTGTAGATGCCAGTATTTAGATGAAATCATGCCTTCATGAATAATACACTTCCTTTAAATAAAAGGTCAACATTTTGAGCAGCTATAAGAGGAACGGCTTCTAGAAACAGAGTCCTGAGAATCCTCTGCTGCATTGCTCTGCTTAAAATCCTTTGTCCATTCCACATTTTTTTTGAGGATCTACTGTGTGCAGGCACTGTGCTGGGTGCTGGGGATACATGGGTAACCAAACCCACATGGCCGGCTACATGGGGCTGCCTACTGGTAGGGGAGTGAGATGAGACAAAACTCACCTTATAATATAATGTCACGTAGTGATGAGCGCTCTGGAAAGAAAAGGAGCTGGGAGAGGCATAGGGTGTGGGTGGACTTTTAGGTAGAAAGGTCTTGCTGAGGTGGTGTGCTTGGGGCAGAGACTCCAGTGAGGGGAGGAGTAAGCCTAGGGAGTCTTCATGGGAGGAGTGAGTTGCCCTGATAATGTGGCAATGGTTGGCATTACATTTCAGATAAAGCCCAAATTCCTGAATGTGGTGTTTCATGCCTTCCCCTGTTTGCTCCTTGTCCATGTTTCCGCCCTCAATTCCTGACAATTTCCAAGCGCACAGCAAGCACAGCCATGCCAGACCACGTGAAGTCCATCCCCAGATATGTTGTTCTTTCCCCTTCTGCCATGTCTGCTCTGGCTCATGCTTGGGGAGCTGGGGGGTGAGCCCATCAAAGGCTCTGTGCCCCCAGCGCCGGAAGGGACCAGGCAGGGCTGAGCTGACCATGGAGACAATCACCTGCAGCAGTTCAGGGCAGCCCGGCCGGGCAAAATGCCCATGTGGTGATCAAGAGGAAGTAAAAATGAAAAAGACCGTGAGCCTCCACTTCCCCGGGATCTGGCATGTCACTCTGCGAATGTGTTGGCTTGTTGGTACATCGTTGCCATGCTCACTTTGTATCACCAGTTCAAGATTCCTCTAAAAGGGATCTGTGGTCAAATTCCTTTGAGAAAAGCTGCCTCTCATATGCCCTAATGGGGATTCCCTGAGACCCTCAGCATAAGTACTCTGAGAAGCCCTGGATTGAAGAAATGTGCTGAGATTTACTGTGAATTAGCAAACTTGTTTGGCAGTAGAAATGTCCCCCATAGGTCATCTGTTAAATTCTGTCAGGACCGTTCTGTGCAGTGCACACAGGTCTACATACAGGGCTACCCCAGAGCTAGAGCCAATGGTGGTCATTAACAGTTAAAGTTTAGTGGGGGATGATTGTTTGAACCCACGTATTTGGATTCTTTAAAATTTTTACCTATGTGAGAATGGACACCAAGAACACCCTGGTACATACCAACTGGCAAATATTTATGCTTATTTTAATGAAGATGTATAACTGTATATGGAGGGAAAGTGTAGATTGAATTGGGGGTTGTGTTCCCCTTTGAAGTCTTTCTTTCCTTCTCTCCTTGTTGCTGGTAAAAGCCTAGCTACTTCTCCCACTCAGTGACAGTGAGATTCCATAACAAACCTAGATCTGAAATCTAGGTCCAAGGTCCAGGAGGTGATACGGCCCCCTAAAGAAACAGCTTGGGAGGATGTTGGAAGAAAGGGCATGGATTAAAGGAAATGTCCCCAGAATCCTCCCCAGCCCACCACTGGGGCCCACCTCAGGGGCAGAACCTGTGTTAACTTGTCTGTGAGTTACTTACGTCTCTATGTCACACAGGGTCTGACACATAGTGGGTGTGCAACAGAGCTTTGCTGAATAAATGATTCCCCTCTGGCTTTCTTTTCCATTATTACTTTCTTAATACTTAAGTGTTCATTCATTGGCTTGTTATGAAATATTTCTGATATCCCTACTGTGTGCCAGGCTCAGTGCTGAGATGACCAATGGGTAACCCCTTCCCTAAAGAGTTCGCAGTTTAGCTCTTCCGTTTTTTTATATTGAGGGTCCCCTCTAGCTCTGGATTCTTCAACTCTAAGATTCTATAATTCTATCATTCTAAAACTCTGTTATTCTAAGATTCCATGATTCCATGACTCTGCCCATGAGTCCTGGACATCTGCCTTTATTTTGGATGCTCTGCTGGACTAGTTATCTAAATAGGAATCTTCTCAGTTCATTTATTTGTGAATGTGTATCAAGCATCAATGAAGAGGTCACCTCTAAGAAATTTGTAGATTCAGTTCAAGGTCAATTGAAGCTAACTGTATTAAAGCAAGATCTTATCTCTCCCCATGAAATATTAGCCGTTCTTTTTGTAAAAAAAAGAATTAGGCCAAAATAGTTCACATAAAGAAAAAAAAAGACTTCAGTGCGGCATATATTTACGCATATGCTCATTTGGTGGTTTCTTCTCTTAATTATGAACAGGAGGCAAAGATCTAGGGTCATGCAGAGTGTATGTTGCACATGGACGTGGCCATAGGCAAAGTTCACAGAAGGTAGCACCTGAGAACTGGAAGGAAGGCGGGAGGCCACTGAGTCAGTTGCCCACTCACCCAGGGTCCCTCTGGAGGTTGAGGGCAGACCATGACCCAGGCCAGTTTCTGCCTCCTGGTCCAGCTCTCTCCTCCTTGCTCCTGGGGCTGGCCAGGCAGGTGGATGAGGCACAGAGATGGAATTAGGCACAGGCTCTCCATTTCCACGGGCAATTGTCTAATACTGAGAAGATAGCTTGGGGGGGACAGCGTGACATTGTAGGAAGACACTGGGCTGCAACTCTGCTGGGTTTAGTACAAAGTTCCCAGCCTGTGTAGGCTTGGGCCAGTCACTTTCCTTCTTTGACTCTTGCTTTCTTCAGCTATAAATCAAAGATATGGGTATTAGTGATCTGAAAATTAAATTGCTATGCATGCCCATTTATGTTCATAGTGGTTATTTTTTAATATGTAATTATTTGATACACTACAGTGTAAAATACAATATATAATGTATAGTGTATTTTAATATATTATATAAAGTACATTATACACTACATGATGTATCATGATATATCTATAAACGTGAATACATTATAGACCAGGCCGAAGTCCATTTACGCCTCCTCCTCCAACCCAGTCCTGGCCCTTGTCCCACTTCCCAGGAGAATCCGTACAATAATCATCTTGGTTTGTATCCACGTATGTATGTACCACCGTATAATCTTGTCTTCTGTGCATGTATGTGCTTGTATGGCTTTGTTGTTTGTTTCTTTGTTTTCATTTAAATTTTTGCACTTAGCTTTTCACTCAATAATATGTCTTAGAGTGCTTTTCATGTCGTTATTTTTGACTAGTTGACTAATGATTTAATTATTCTTAGCATCTTAAATTATTTCCTTGTAGTCAACTGCATGAGTTTATCTCAGCTTATTGGCCATTGCCCTGTTGATGTTATTGATGTCTATTCTCCATTTCCCTAGGTAATAATGCAATGAACAGTCTTGTTCTTGTCCTCTACAGCAAATGAGGACTTATCCCTTTGGCGGGAGTGGTGGCTGAGAAGAGGTGATGCTGGATTTTTACTCCAACACTATCCTGAGCAGTATGACCCACACACGATCTCATCCTGGTTGCTCTGTTTCCCTTTCCTCTTCCTTCTTCCTCTCTGTCCAGCACTCCTCCTCCTGGACCTCTCGTCCTCTTGAGATCTAAATTCATTGGGACTCTTGCTGGCAAGTGTCAAAGCCCAATTCACGCTGGCTTTGCAGAAAGGGAATTTACAGCCTCTGTGGCTGGATCCCAGAACTGAAGGATGGATCTAGTGGCTTCCAGGACCCTGTCTCTCTCTTTATTTTCCTTTCACCTTCTCTGCCCACCTTTAAAGATAGCTGTCATCCAGAAGCAAGGTTGTTACTTCACCAGCTGAGACTCAAATCCCAGCAGAGGCCTGATTGGTTCTGCTTGAGTCACATGTCCTTTCTTGATCCAATCCTTGGCCCAGAGGCTAGGCCTAGGTCACATGCTCACCTTATAGTGCGGGAGGGCAGGAGGGTGGAAGGTTGTCTGGGTTGACCAAAAGGCTCTGAGAATCTTAGAGGGCTTGAAAAGCGTAACTCTTTGTTTCTACTGACCAAATCTTACTGTAAAAGCAAAGGCCTAAAGAAGAAGGAGGGGCTAATAGTAAGGTTTTCTGAGGGGCTACGCTGGCCCGACACTGGGCTAGGTATTTTGCTGTACCCTAATTCTCTCAAATAACGTGTGAGACCGACATTATTATGCCCAATTTATAGGTGAGGAAATGGCAGTGTCTTGAAGGAAAGCTGTGGGACCTCGTTTGTGTAAGTTACTTATCTTAGGTGCGATGGTGGGCTGGAATTTAGACCTTCTTTATGTTAACGGCTTTATTTATAGGTGTGAGCAAAGATAAGGGGCTGGAGGAGCTCACTTCATATTTGCCTTTTATATGTCATTCAGCATTCAAGTAGCATTTTCTGGATGTAAAACAATCTATACTCACTTTAGAGCATATTTGAAATGCAGAAAAATATAAATAGGTACATAGATGAAAGATAGAGATCTCTTCCAATCCTACCATTCTGGTGTAAGTAGTATTAGCTCTACTAGCAGTAGTTTGCTATATTTTCCCTCCCGTCTTTTTCCTAAAGACTGCACATGCATGCCCGAGCAGACACGTTCATTTTACACAATTAAAATCATTGTGGATGCATAGTTTCGTGTCTCTTTTTCTTCACATTATGTCATAAGTGTTTTTCCTATTTCAGGAAAAATGCTTTACAAATGTCAATTTTAATAGCTGCCTCATATTCTACCCCTTGGATGACCATATTTTACTTAACCAGTCCTCCAACAGATAGGATGCTTCCAATGTCTTGCTATTACAAACTCTGTAATGAAAGTCCTCATGTATAAATGCTTGCAACTCCGGCTTGAAGGGTCCCTAGACATGGAAGTATGAAGTCAGATGTAAAATGGCATTTTCTAAGGGCAGTGAGGAGACTGACCTAATTGATGATTCTAATTATGATCAGAAAGAAGCTGATAGAAACTGAGATTCCCAGGAGAATTTCTTCTCTGGCATCTGCCCTTCCCATGTTGAAGCTATTTAGTTTGAATTCCCAAGTCTTCCTCACCAGCATGTTGTCAAGGGTTTCATGCTTTTTCTGGCTTCTATTGATCCCTTCATATGCACCTCAAATGTGAGCTTATTTCTATTGGCCAGTGGAAAAATAGCAGATGAGTCTTAATTCCATTAATTCTGTGTGGATCAGTGGGCGTCATCTCCTGCTCTAGGCCTTGGATTCCTTATCAGTAGAATGGTGGGCTTTGACCAGCTAACTTTCTGCCTAGCCCTAGTTTTGAGCACCTACTTTGTGCTGGGCCCTGAGCTAAGAGCTTTATGTGTCTCATGACTTCTAAACCATACTACTAATAACTTGTTTTATAGGTGAGGAAACTGAGGCCAAGAGAGTGTAAATTGTACCCACAGCTCCTTAGAGGCTTGTCCACTGTCAAGCTGTAAATTTTGAACATTGTATCAGAGTGACATAAAAGTTCATGAGATTCAGATTCAACTCATACCTACTCCTATTTGCCAAGGACCCCCTGGGTGTTGTGACAATGTCAAATGCTTTTCTCATACTTATTTTATAAACCTCACAACAATTCTATGAAACTGTATTACTATTCCCAGATGAGAAAGCTAACATTCAGAGAGGTGAAGTGACTTGTCCATGGCCACACAGCTGGGAGGGAGCAGAGAGAATTCAATTGAGTTCTGCTACTTTTAAACACAAGATTTCCTCCCAATGCTCAAGGCCCCATTAGGGGCAGTGGACAGAAGAGTGTCATGACCTCTTGTCACCACGGTGTGGAGGGTGAAGAGGAAGCCCATTCATTACGCTGATCTCTGCGGAATGTCTGAGCCACTTGTGGATTTCAGACGTGGTACCACCTCTCTCCGCATTCCCACTGACCCCATCTTACCATCTGGTGCCTACATACCTCCATTTCCATACTTACTGAAGCTTCCTCCTGTTATTAAAAACCTTACTTCTTTCTCTTGCTCTTTCTCTCCCATTTCCTTTTCCCTCCTCTTGCAAAATACAAAAGCAGAAATGAACTGAACACAGAAGTCTGTAAACACGCCGGCTTGGCTCCTTCTGAGGCTCTGGGTTCCTGGACACAATCTTGAATCCTAATTAAGCCGTTAGAGAAAAGCTTGCTGCTGGCAACAGGGTTGGGAAGAAATAGTTTCCATCATGCAGGATCTGGAATTGGAATTGGCTAGAAGGACCTTGCTCGCTGCTTTCAATACCTAATAGGCAGAATCTCGAATGTTATTAATATAAGTGAACCGTGCGAGACAAAGGGAGGGAGCAGTGAATCGCGTTATTTGATTTTAGGAAAGAAAACCAGGCAAAGAACGTTTTGTATTTGCAGGGTCCTGGATCCCTGCAATAGGTTGTTAGATTAGAAAAATGTCTGTGGTATGTAGCACAGGATTTAATGAAACTACAAGATAAATTGGGGAGCTCAGGTCAAGGTGAAAACACAAAATTCCTGACACACTTCGCTTGGGGCCCCTGTACCCCCAGGGACCAGTGAAATCAGCACAAATGCGCTCTTGATGGCAGAAATGGAGAGTGTTTGATGCAATTACCAGTCAGTGCTGGGGCTGCCCACATGCTCAGGCCCACTCCAGGCCCCGCAGGCAGCGCAGCCCTGAGCCAGGAGGGCACCCATCTTGTTGAAAAGGAGAAACAGTGCTGGCTGGGCAGGGCCCTGGTGCCCCGTGAGGCCGCTCTTTGGCTCCCTGGGTGCAGCTGACTCTCCATCTCTAAGTACCGCTCCCTGCCACAGTCTCAGCAGACTTCTCTGTGTTTTCCTGACCTCCACTCTCTTCTAAAGTATGGCAGACAAAGTTGGCTAGCCACCTGCCGCCCTGTCCTCTTCTGCCTTGCTGTTAGAACACTGGCTTTGTTTGGGTGGCAATGCATCCAACCTTGCGGGTGGATCATAATCAATCTAAGCCAGTCATGGCAACCTCACCCTCTGTGACAGTGACTATTGGTCTACCTATGGGCATATGGCCTAATCCTGGTCAATGAGACCTAAGAGGAAGTCTGATGGGAGTGAGCTGATTCTGAGAGAGCTTCTCTTTCCTGACAACAGACAAGACTGGAACAAGGAGAAGACTCATTTGCCCTCTTCTCTCCTTTCCTGTGTCACAGGGCTTAGGGGTAATATGTGATGTCTGGAGCTATGGCAATCATCTTGTGATTGTGGGGTAATACAATCAACAGATTTTATTTTTATATAACTTAATTGCTTTACAAATATTAACTAATTTAATAATAATTCACTTAATATCCAATATTGGGATAATGGTAAAACAAAGGATAGAACGAATCTGGGTCTTGATGTCAGTGTTGAGTCAGCAATGCAATCCTGGGACGTACCCCTCCAAACTTCTCATCAAGGCAGTATTAAAGTCTGGGTGTCAGGTATTCTATTTCTTTCAGCCAAAAGCCACTATAGCAGGGACTTCCAGAAGTCTATCCAACATGCATTCCCATCTTCTTTAGTAACAGATTTCTGCTCTGCTGCAGGGAAAATTACTACACTGAACCAAAACTACATTACTGAACCTTTTTTGCAGCTAGAGTGTCTGTAAGATTAAGTTCTGGCCAATAAGATGTAAATGAAAGTTGTATGTAGGAATTATGGGAAGGCTTTTTAAAAGAAGCCAACTCTGCTAGGAGTATGTCTCTTTTGTCTTACTTTTATTCATTTGCCCGTCTGTCAGGATGGCTATGTAAAGTCTGGAGCTCCAACAGCAGTTTTGGACCTTGAGGGGATGTTGGGGATGGGAGCCTCATACAGAGGTGAGTGGAACAGAAAGGACCCTGGGTCCCTGGGGCCTCTGCAGATCTGCTGTGCAAGCCCTGGACCCACTGCTTCTGAACTTCCATTCTAGAAGAGAATAAACTCTGTATGTTTAAGCCTCTGTTATTTTTGAGTCTTTTGTAAATCAGAAATTAACCTGATCCTACTACGGAGACACAAGCTCCCTAAGAGTACTTTGCTTGAAGTCTTCACGGGCTTCCCACTGCCAAACAGGAGGAAGTCCTAGCTTTCAAGGCCTGTACAATTGGCCTTAACCTTCTTTCTAACTTCATCTGCAGTCAAAAAATTCCAACTCGTCCTTGGAGACTCAGGTCAAAGGTTAACAGAGCCCCTGAGAAGCCTCCCTGATCTCTTCTGGCAGGGGCCCCCTGGCCTCGGGATCCCTAGCATCTTGCCATAGGCCTGCACTGTCAAATTTTACATTTCTATGGACCTTTCAAGCTGATGATCCTTGATCAGGTCTTCAACACCGCGAGGCCAACAGTGTGAGCCCTGCCTCTCCATCCTCTGCAGAGGGAGCCCCGGCCCCGAGAAGGGCCAGCTCGTCAAGATCATACAGCAGCAGGACAGAGCCAGCTTTCAGCTCTGAGAGCCCCTGTCCTACTCTGTCTCTCATGTTCTTAGACCGAAGGAAGGCAGGAGGCGGGGGGTGGGGAGGGGTTTGTCAATGCCATCTGGCAGCTCCATTTGGCATCAGATTTGAGGAGGAGAGGAGAGGGTTGGAAGCTATCAAGTTGAGTTTCTTGGGATCTCAGTGGAATTCTCTTTCTCCTGGAGAATCCAGCCTTGGCTACCCCAGGAGTTACCCCCAGGTTCCATTGCTGGGGTCTCTACAGCATTGCTGGGTGGGTCTTAGGTGACCTGATCCCCTGCCAGGTGCTGTCTAGGGGCAGGGTCTGAGACAGGTATGGGAAGGACTGGTGAAGAGGTCAAGTGGAAGTCAGAGTAGGGCAGTTGGGTAAGCTGGCTCAGGCCATCCCCTTCAGGAATACTGATGGCGTCGGGCATTCTCTCACTCACTCAGTGCGGCCTGGTGCTGGTGGGGGCAGACGAGCCGAGTGGTCAGTGTGTGGACTCTGAAGTCAGGCTCTCAGCTTCAAACCTCCACTCCGTCAAATTCTGATGGTGTGACAGTAAACAAATGCATGGATAATACATCAGGTAGAGAGTGCTACCATAAAACTAAAGCAGATGGGGGGTACTTTTTTGCTGAATGGCATTGGTTGGCCAGCCACTGCCTGTTCCTGACCCCATTACTCCCAGGAGGTGAACAGCCCGGAACAGGGGACAGGTGTGATGTATCGTTGGATCCAGGTCAAGGATCATCTAGGGCAGATTTCCAAAGTGTTTCTCATAGAACTGTTACTAGGTAATGAGTGCAAAAAGGGATGCAGTCCAAGTTTTGGAGGTGCCAAGGTACATAAAAAAAATAAAGTTCTTTTTGTTTGTTTTTGTTATTGCTGCAAGATTGCTTAGAGACTTTATAGGCTAGGGTGCATCATGACTTTCCATGGTGGACTGCAGCAGGGGCTGGCTGCCTGCGCCAGACAGCAGTTCCCAAACTTACTTGACTAGGGAACCATTTGGGGACACCTACTTTGGAAAATGCTGCTTTAGAGGGTGTCATCCTTCTGGGCCCTGTCCAGGGTAAAGTTTCACAGTGGTATATGGGGAATTAGAGGAGAGGTCTCCCTAGGAGCTGCTGACATCCTCTTCTGTAGCCTAAGGGCCGCCTCCTTGAGATACCACTCCAGGGTCAGGCTGCTCTCACCGTTAGGGGACAGGTTGTCCTTGGACTGGCCACAGGGAGGTCACACTATCCTCAAACTGGTGAATATCTCCCAAGGAAGAAGTGGCAGCAGCTGCAAGTTCCAGGCTTCACAAGAAGAAGGGACAAAGTGGGTTCTCAGGGTCTTCCCACTTCCAATGTGTCCATGGGACTCCAGGCCCCTGTAAGAGAGTTTGCAGCCTTCACACTCCCGCTGTGGGGCTGTGACAGGCCTCTGGGCCTTGGGCTCCAGCGTGAGGCCTTCTGGGTCTTGCTGGCTCTGAGGCTACTCCTGAAGGCCAGGCCTCAGTGGGCTGGAACCCAGGGTTCTGCTGAGTGTTGGCTGCATCTCTGTCTCCAGGAGCTTAGGCTGGACACCTTGGTTCTGGGGCCTCTGGGGCTGCTCTGAGCTGAGCTCCAAGGGTCAAGGAGAGGCCTCTGTGTGGAGGGGATGATTCTGGAACTCTGGGACACCATGATAGAGTCCCTGGCTGGACAGGGGCAGGAATGGAGCCAGGGATCTGAGCCACATGGCAGGAGAGACTCCCTGCAGCTCCTTTGCACTGGGAATAGACTCCTAAGAAGCCCCAGTCTGGGGCTTATCCAGCTTCAGGCCAGTGTCTGAGTGTCACTTGGGCCCCAGCAGAGCCCCTGGCCTCAGCTTTGGGACACAGCAAGAGCTGCCCCATTTAAATGTCCGGGGTTCTGGGGCTTGGCCTGTCCTTGGGGCTCTGAGGGCTGAGGAAGGTCTGCCAAAGGAGGCTTCAAAGACTGAGGACAGGGCCCCTGAGGGTTGGTGTTTGGGTTCCCAGGGCTCAGCGCTGGTGTTCCTCTGGGCACTGGAAGGCTGTATTCCCAGACTCCCTTGCATTTAGGTTGGTCGGCGACTGACATGAATGGAACAAGTTGGAAGTAGTGTGCTACTTCTAGGTCTTGTCCTTAAAAATATCTTGCCTGGCCTCCAGCCCTCCTGTCCCCTTCTACTATAACCTTGGGTCCATGTCCTGAGTCCCCTCTTTGAGAAAAGCTACCTGGGAGGGCTGCCCAACCCACATCAGACTGTGATGTGAGCAAGAAGGAAAGCTTCAGTGCATCAAGCCACGGAGATGGCGCTTACCCTCACCAGGCCGTGGCCCGTCCTGTCCTCATGGTCCCAGTGAGGCCCCTCTCGGGGGAGGTCAGGGTGACGGAGGGTCAGCGAGGTGGCTTGGCTGGGATTCGGGACTCACTCTATTCTCTGATCTCAGTAGGGGCACATGGACCAAGAGAAGCAGTGTGGTTTTGAGATCTGACAGTCCCGTGTGCAGACTCTGTTCCCATCTGCTCTGTGTTTCATTTGCTGGGCCAGATATTTACCCTCTCCGAGCCTGTTTCCTCCCCCATAAAATAGCCCAGTGACCCCAGGTGACAGTGGGTTGTGGAAAGAAAGGAAACTATGTAAAGCATCGAGCATTGTGCTGACACATAGTAGGTGCTCAACCGAAATGAGTTAATGTCCTCCCTACCCTCCCGTGATGCTTTCAGAAAGCTTACATAGCATTCATTCGTTTGTTCCTGCCACAATACTTATGAAGTACGTTCTATGTGTCAGATTCTGCTGCAGGCCTGGGGGTACCACAGTAAACACGACAGATGTCATAGAGCTGACATTCTGTTGGGAAGAGACAGATGTTGATGATGTGTGTGGGTGTGTGGGTGTGTGTGTGCACATGTGTGGAGAGACATGGCCGGCCCCTGGGGGACCAGGGAGGGGGTTTCTACTTTCTCTAGTCCTGAGGTTCCTGTAGCTTTCTGACCCCTGAGGAGAGAAGAGTCAGGGCCAGAAGATGCAGGAATCATGTAGGATGGTTCAGGAGAAAGTTTCTGGGCTGGTTGGGCACAAGCCAGGCTCCACAGGGCCCGGGTGACAAAGGCAGTTCCGAGTGGGGAAGAGGAGCATTCTCATGTCCTCTGCATGAGCCCTAGGGACACTTGGGGCCTCCAGTGGCTCACGGAGGTCAGCAGCTTCCCAGGCCTCTGCTGCTTCTGTGTAACGTTTGAATGAATTAGGTGCTGGTGAAACTGAAACACGGGAACTGGATCTCTCCAGGAGCACCTACCCATTCCAAGATAGAGAGAGAATGGCTTGGCAAAGTGTGTCTTGGGTTCTTCCCAAATCCAGATAATTGGAAAATATGTCTTTCTAGCCCTACTCCTTTTTCGGGACTCCAAACCCCAGGAGATGTAAGTTTGGAACACGCACCAGCCCCATGAAGAGGAAGGGAATGTACACGGCTTCTCCCTCCCTGTTGGCCGCAGAAGTGTATTCTGGCTTCACATCCTGACTAAATCTGCAAATGGAGCTGGAAAGTGCAATCACAGGGATTCTGAGCTCTTCACTTGGTGCAGGAACCATGCGGCATGATGGGTGGGCTGGGACCCCTCTGGACCAGGCCTTGGTCTGGTTCCCGATCACATTCCCAGCCCCTAGTGCAGTGTGTGGCACTGATTAGGAGCTCAAAGAATGTCAGGCTAATGAGTGAATGAGCGAATCTTTTTTCTTTGTTATAACAACCCACAGAATAGGTATAAATACCCTAATTTTCCATTGAAGAAACTGAGGCTCAGTGAAGTGACTTGCTCAAATTTACAGAGCAAGATTATGGGAGAACTGGGATTTGAACCCTGGCTTGACTCCAGAGTTTGTGTTTTTTTCCTGATGCCATGTGTCACAGAGGATTCAGAGAAGCAAGAAGCATCTTCTGCTTCAGGGAGCTTCAGATTCCAATGGATACCCGACTTGTTCATAGAACATGAGGTTCACTTACTTCCTGGTACTTATAACAGCAGCTAACCTTCATGGAACACCTACTTCGTGCCCACCATGGTACTTACCTCATTTAATCTTCACACAGCCTTATGGGGTTGGACCTATCAGTGTCCCTCACTCCTTTATTAGATAAGAAGACTGAAGCTCTGGAGGTCCGATGACCGGCCAATGGCCAGTCAGCTGATGTCAGGACATGAATCCAGGCTGCCCCGCTCCAGGATGTCTGCACTTCACCCAAGGGTCCATGTAGGAAGTGCAACAGGGTGATGATGGGGGCCAGGTCAAGTTCACCTGGCCAGGGGTGGTTCTTGGAGGAGGTGGCTTATTGGCAGAGTCCTGAAGGCTGGATTGTGGGGCTGGAGGATGACCAGAGACAGGAGTGGACTTTGAGGCCTTATGGATTCACGGGTTGAAAGGAGAGCCTGAGGTGAAACCCCCAACCTCACCTTCCTATGGGAACAAGAAGTGGCAGCTGGGACTGGCCTACTTCTTTCTGCTACAAGAAATAAAAAGTTTGCCAAGGAAGGTGTTGGCTTCTTCATCTCAGATGGTCTAAAATTTTCCACGTTCAGAGGCAGCTTTCATGTGGTAGGTCAGCCATGCAGCAGATCCTGCCCCTAATTCCCAGCCCCCAAAAGCCATGTGGCCTAGGGCCACGGACCCCTCTTCTCTAAGCCATTGACCCCTTGCTTGCAAATGGGAGAGGGACTTGCTGATCTCCCAGGGTTATAGGGTGGGTTACATGAGGGCAAATTGACAAGACACCCCCCTTCCTAAAACAGCACAATGACAGTGAAAGGGCATTGTAAGTACTGATGTCAGGTTGTTTGGAACTTACTAGCTCTCCAAACTTGGGCTCCTTCCAAACCCTCCCTTGGTCTCCCCATCTGTAAAATGGGGGCAACAGTAAACTGTCCATCATGGTTGTAGTGAAGATCAAACCAGGTCCTGTCCATAGAGTGGTCAGCACAGTGCCAGCAGAGAGCAAGTGACCAGTGTGTGTCAGTCCCATTCTCAATATATTACTATTACTAGAAGTAGTAGTTGTGATGAATTACTTCACAACATGGAATGCCAGATTCTGTTAAAACAGTTTTAGCACAGGATGTGTCTGTCATCAAGCAGTGTCTTCCCGAAGACTTTGGCGTCTGGATGGCAGGGCTTGTGTCTGAGAACCCTGGGCCCAGAACCTGTCTCAGCGTGCACGTTCAGCAACTTGTGAAATAAGTTTATACAATGTGCTGTCCCGCTGTCATCAAATCTCCCCAGCAAGCTGTCATCTTCCTAGTCCATAAAATGCAGGGGGTAAAAATGCATTCTGATTTTTTAAAAAAAGAAATGGAAATGAATTAAAAAGCATTTGTATTGCAATGATTGGAAAACACATTCTTTTGTTTATGCAGAAAACAGAATATGGAAGAGACAGTGAGAAGGTGTGACTTGCTAATTCATTTTTTGATGGCCACAGGGCTTGGAATATTTTGAGGTTCATTGCTTTCTGGGGAAAAATGGATCTTATGTGCTGGACAATTCATTCCATAAAATGGTTTCATAGATAAGGCAGCTGGGGTATGGTGAGGTCAAGGGGCTTGCCACTTCCCGGTGAGTGAGGAGAGCCGGGGCTGTCTGCCTGGGTCCACCTGGAACCGCTCAGCCTTGTCTGTTCTGAACGAGGCTGAATCAGTCTGTGCAGGCAGCCCAGGCTAGGAGGGGGGCTGCATCAGGGCATGGACCAGGATTTCTCCCATTTTCATCTTAATGGCATGTCTCCATAGGGAGGTAGGTCTTACTCTCTTTAGGACCATTGAGGCAGGCCAGACGTTTTCAGAAAGGTTCAGATACATGTTATGGAATCTTTCTTGAAGGTTTCTGAAGTCACCAGAGCTCAGTGTTTCCAGGAGGGTGTGATAAGGTGCAGGGGGTAGGGGCGATGTTGTTTAGCTTTAGGAATGATTAAATGCAGCAGGAGTCTTTCTGGGGGGATGCTGAGGTTCCCTGTGGGCCCTGGGAGCTCCCAGAGGATGTCCCTACTCCTGTTGGGCTGGGCAGTGACTGGTGGCCCCAACCTGTGCTGGCCGCCAGTGGAAGGAGGACATGGGTCTCCTGGCCCCCACCCTGCCCCACCCCCCACTCCCTGCAGGCCTCTCAGCGTCACTTAGAGAAACCTGCTGCACATAAGCAGCCGTTTCCTACTCCGCTAAGCCTTCTGCCTGTCATCACTGCCCTTCTGAGACACCTTTGGCCATTCGTCTGGGAGAAGGCGTTTCCCTGCTGCAGCAGCCCTGTTTCCTCACACGCAAGTCAGGGTCTGATGCTAAACCTGGAGTCAATGTGCTGCTGTTTATACTACTTTGCAGTTCCTCCCAGGGTTACCTGCTACTCACAAACCCACCTCTCACCTTTCATTTCAGCTCTGAACTATGCACTGGGGTGCGGGGGGATGAATCCTGGTGCAGCGCTTAGAACTCACAGCCAGTCAGGGTTTGGGGTGGCAAAGGGGAGAGTGGGCTCTATGCTCAGCTTCCAGCCTCCAACAGCCCCCACCTACCAGGCCAGAGCCGACAGGGGAGAGGCAGGGCAGGAGGGCTGTGCAGGAGCTGAGGAGGGCAGTGATCAAGCTGGGAGGCCGTGCTAGAGGAGAGGACAGCCCAGAGGGAAAAGTGAGCAGCCTTCTGAAGAGCAAAGGGTCCAGGGCAGGGGAAGGAGAGGCCTGAAGCCAGAAAGGGACTGTAGCATGATTCATTCGTACATGCATGTGTTATTCATGCATGCACGCGATCATTCAGAAAACATTTAGTGACCACCTACTATATGCAAGGCTGTGCATATCCAGCCCTGTCTGCAAGCACCCTTGTGTAAACAGTTAGCATCTCCCATATACTGGTGCTTCTCTGTGCCAGGCCCTGGGCTAAAGGCTTGCTACACATTGGCTCATTTAATCCTCATATTAAGTGACAGATAGGAAGCATTTTTGTCATTTTATAGATGATAAAATGGAGGCCCAAAGTGGGTAATTACTCACCCAAGGCCACACAGCAGTAGCAGATCCTGGAATAACAGCCAGGTCTGTCAGAAACCCCGCAGCCTGTGCTCTCAGCTTTGTGTAGCGAGAGTCCCAGCTTGTCCAGGACACAGGCAGAGTGCAGAGGCCGCAGCAGCAAGGTAGGAAGAGGGGACTGGCGATCGCCTCCCTGGATCTCAGAGAAGACGGCTCCCAGTCAGCTCCGAGGGCCGGGCACTGCTGCGGCTTAGGGTCTGCGGCTGTGTCCACTCCCGCCAGACTTTGACCGCATGCTGCTGAATTGGAACTTTTAACTGTTGTTTTTGGCACTAGAGATCCTATTTGATTTGACTTCTTATGGGTAGTTTTGGCATATCTTGTGAGGTTTTCTTTTTAATGAAGAGATTAGCAGTCACAGCACATTGCAGATTTCTTTTAAGGTGAATTCCGTGCTCATTGGTAGGACCCTTACCAAGGTCCAGAACAATGCTGAGGGATCCATTTGCATTTCCTCATTTAACCCTCTTGGGATGCATGTCTGTCACAATTTTACAGGAATTCAGAGGAACAAAGATTGTCCCAGGTCACTCACCTAATAAATAATATTATTATGCCTGCCTCTGAGGCATCTATGATGTGGGAACACGGAACCAGATGCTTTCTGTCCATTCTCTCTAATCTCCTGGCTCCCCTAAGGTGGGACAGAGCATAGTACTTTTACAGAGGAGGAAACTGAGGTTCAGAGAGGTCAGACAGAGTCAGGATATGAACTGGGATTTGGATCCCAGGGACAAAATTTTCTTTCTGGACTGCACCTGCCTCCATTTCCTTCATGGCCCTCTTTGTATAGTTTTGTTTTTTAACTTCAGATATTTTGTTAATACATTTTGGAGTGCTTATATCCTTATCTCTGCTTTCTCCTTTATTGCCTCCGTAGTTGGGCTGGTACGTGTTAAGCGCACACTACGTGCTGGGCCCTGTGCTGGGCCCTGGGGAGGAAAGAGGAGGAAGACACAGACCCCACCTCTCACAGAGTTCCCAGAAATGGAAAGACTGACAAATGAATCAACCTTAAGCTGCGTTGCTGTAGGGGGTGTAATAGAAGTGTAACAAGGGCGAACTTGAGTGATCCTCCTCTGCAAAATGAGAATCCCAGCAGGGCTTACCTCTGGCAGTGGGCGGGATGGACAAGGGCAGATGTGTGAAGCAACAAAGCCTGATGTCTGGCCTGTGGGGATATTGCCCTACATGGTGGGGATGATGTGATGATGTCACCTTTTCCAGAGAAATGGTGGGATTTTTTTGGTCCCCTAAGAATGTTTATATATTAAATTGTTTGCATATTAAATATTTATACTTATACACCCTAGATAGAATTAGAATAGGTTAGAACTAAAAGGGCTTGAGAAGAAATCAAAGATCATCTGGTCAACCTTCCTGCTATGTTGCATGCACAGACTTGAAGATTTTCAGCACAGTCAGCTTGATACAAATGCCTGGGTCGTTGAAATTCTGTGTGTGTTAGCAAGGGTGCTTTCTATCATTTCTTTGATCGTATTTCATTTCATCTGTTTTATACTAGTTTTAGTAACCACACACACGCTGTTGGTAGCAGTACAAAACCCACTTGAAAGTGATTCAACCAAATGAATTGAGCTTTAATCATTTTCATGAGAAAATAAATACAAATGTAAAAATGCACAAAAACTGTTCATTTCAGTGTTATACATAATAGCAAAACACCAGACTAATATGAGCTATGGTCTATCTATTCGGAATGGAACATTATGTGGACATTAATGGAAAAATTTTAATGACTAAAAAAGATACCAAATACACACAGCTCGACTGCCATTTTATTATGTTAATCAGTCTTAGCTACACTCCAGTGGACACTTATTCATGTTAAAAGAATACCTCACTCAGGAATATTCAATGCAGAGGCCGTCAGTTAGCATTTGGAGTAACTCACCAAAGGATCATTTCCTTCCACAAGAATTCTCAGTGGCCAAAGCTGGGACAATTTGAGCAATAGAATTAAGAATATACTATTGGATTATAGCCTAAAGTGAAAATAAATATGTAAGAGTCCATGCTGATATAAATGATTGAATAAATAGGGGAAGAGGAGCTAACTCTCCCCTACAGAAGAATTCTCCGCTGATAGAAAGGCGATAAATCCAGGAGATGGGGCTTCACCCCTTCTCCTTTAAATGTAGACTGCACTTAATTGTCTTGCTTAAAGTATAGAATATGGAAAGGGGAAAGAAAGCAACTTAACAGTAGAGAAACCTGAGCAAGACCTCAACCAGGGAATGAAGGTCAATGTCATGAGGGACAGGTCATATTAATAGCATGAACCATTGACATGATGTGATGAGGAAAGCCCTCCACCTCTGTGCTAATCGCCCCCCAAGTTAATCACCCAAGGTAACCATGAGAAAATCACTGGACAAACGCAAACTGAGGGGCATGCTACAAAACACCAGTGAGTAGTCCTCAAAACTGTCAAGGTCACAGAGAGCAAGGAAAGTCTGAGAAAGTGTCACAGCCAAGAGGGATCTGAGGAGACATGAGTATCAAATGTAACTTGATGTCCTGGATGGGCTCCTGGAAGAAAACAAAGTGCATTGGTGGAAAAACTTGGGAAATCTGAACAAAGTCTAGAGTTTGGTTAATAGTAATGTACCAGTGTTAGCTTCTTAGTTTTGAGAAATGGATCCTGGTAATGTGAGACACCAGTGGAAACTGGGTGAAGGGTATGTGGGGACTCTCTGTACTATCTTTGCAACTTCTCTATAAACCTAAAATTATTCCCAAAATAAAAAGTTTACCTTTAGGCCTCGTGGGGTGTGGCCGGGACGCCGAAGTTTGCTTTTCTAAGTCTTTTTAAAAACTGCCTTCCACTTCCAGGAAGATGGCGGTGTGAGCAGGGCGGCAGAAATCTCCTCCCAACACTATATTTATCTACGAAAACACAGAAAATACATCTATTCCTAAAAGAGAGACGAGAATACACAGGAAAGCGCACAGCGTGCAGCTACACCCGAGAGGACTCGGCACCCCAAGAGGCGGTCTTAAAGAGCCCAGCTGACATACGTGGCAACTATCAGTGACCAAATTATACAGCCATGAAAAGACAGAGGAATATGGTTCAGACCAAAATCAACCAGACAACCCCAGAGAGGGAGTCTGAAGGGATGGAAATGCACAGCCTCCTGAAAAAGAATTCAGAATAAAAGTCATAACCATGCTGATGGACCTACAGAGAAATGTGCAAGAGCTGAGGGAGGAAGTGAGGGAACTGAGGAAAGACAATACAGAAATCAGACAAGCGATCGACGGGCTTAACAGCAGAATGGATGAGATGCGAAGAGACTATTAATGGAATAGAAAACAGAGAACAGGAGTACAGAGCAGCTGAGGCAGAGAGAGATAAAAGGATTTCTAGGAATGAAAGAATATTAAGAGAACTGTGTGACCAATCCAAACGGAACAATATTCGCATTATAGGAGTACCAGAGGAAGAAGAGAGAGAAAAAGGGATAGAAAGTGTCTTTGAAAAATAATTGCTGAAAACTTTCCCTCGCTGGGGAAGGAAGTAGTCTCGCAGTCCACCGAAGCTCATAGATCTCCCAACACAAGGGACCCAAGGAAGACAACACCAAGACACATAATAATTAAGATGGCAAAGATCAAAGATAAAGACAGGGTATTAAAGGCAGCTAGAGAGAGAAAAAAGATCACCTACAAAGGAAAACCCATCAGACTATCATCAGACTTCTCAACAGAAACCTTACAGGCCAGAAGAGAATGGCATGATATATTTAACGTAATGAAACAGAAGGGCCTCGAACCAAGAATATTGTATCCAGCACGATTATCATTTAAATATGATGGAGGGATTAAACAATTTCCAGATAAACGAAAGTTAAGAGAATTTACGTCTCATAAACCACCACTACAGGATATCTTAAATGGACTGCTCTAGATGGAAGCACACCTAAGGCTAAAAAGATGTCACCAGAGAAAAAATCATAGCAAAGAAAGCAGACCATCCAAATACTAACTAAAGGCAAAGAATAAAACACCTATTATAGAAAGAATGGAGGAGGAGGAATAAGAAGGGAGAGAAATAAAGAAACATCAGACTGTGTTTACAATAACTTAACAAGAAAGATAAGATAGATTGTTAGATAGTAAAGAAGCAACCCTTGAAC